>VDFB02041286.1:0-16909 GCA_007258455.2 Sequoia sempervirens
AAAACACATTTAGAGATATCTATTAATGTTTAGTGATTTTTACATAGGTGCATTTAAGATAATTTTACTTACAATTTTAAGAAATTACTTATATTAAATATATAATTATATCAATAGTGCAAAAGACTAATGAAATAGAATTATTTCAATAGTTCTATATATTTTTTAAAAAATTTAAATAAAAAATAAGTAAATTATTTATATTCAAGATATTTATTAATTTAAACTATTCCAACTACATAAATAGATAACTAAAATAGGACATAGAAATCTAGTTTATTTAACTTTAAGTAATTTATGACAAACTAGGAGAGCATTCCTCAACTAGTAATGAAAATTATATTAATGTATTTATATTCTTCTTTTACTCTAATATGTCAAACATATTATCAAATTTTATAATACACGATACTTAGGTATTCTATTTGGATGGGGGTCACTCTTTATGATATGTGGAATGAGTTTATAAAAATTTGAAAAACAAAATCTACAATTTGGGAAACAAGTTATTATCATTTGGTTGGTAGAATACATGTGGTAAATCGGATATTCTTGGCTTCTTGTGTTTACTCTTGTTGGATTCCCTCCAAAATAGGATATGAGGCTTGAATAGGTATTAGAGCAATTCTTGTGAACTAGTGGGATGAAGGTGGGGTTTAGATCCTCTTGATTACATTGTAGACAAGCTAAAAATAAGATGGTTTGGACTTTGTGGATCCCAAGGCACAAAGGTATTTGTTATCAATAAGGAAATTGGATAATAGATTAGTGTCAAAGAGAATAATGGAAAATATTGGTTTATACCATATTATCTTATTTGTTATGATTAATAGGTGGTAGAGTGTGGGATGATTGGATCATTTTTTTCTTTCCCTCTTATTTCATTTTAAAGCATTATTTCTGTTACAATCTATTTGGAAGGCGTGGAAACAAGATTATAAATTTATAAATTGGAAAAAGTACTCCTTGTATCATGGTTTTAGTTTTGTGACTTCTTCTACTTAGTGGAACATGCTTGATCAATATTACAACTAGTTGATTGTTGTCACCTTTCCTAAACAAGATCACTATCTATTTAGAAAAGGTGTGAAAAAAATTGGTGGCATTTAGAACTTCAATTCCCTTCATTGGGCCAAGTGGAAAAAATATATTTTAAATTAAACATGTCTACTAAGGGGTTTGTGAATTTTGTGAAATCATTGGTTCCTATGGAACTCCTTATGAAAATTTCTAGGATTTACAATGTAATTTCTTCAATTATTTTCTATGGATTGATAAATACTATTTGTTTTGTTTCCTTTCAAGATCTATTAAAACTTCTTCCAAATATTAAATTGAATCCAAGACTTAACATCAAATGGAGCCATTGGGAACCCGGTCCAATCATCGAGCCAAAGTTGAAGCGACCTATTTGGGCATTAAAATTGTTTTTCAGAAAGGTTTTAAAAATGTTTGGGTTGAGGGTGACTCCCTCAACATAATTAATTGCTTACTTGGCATTTCCAAGCCAAGCTAGACGATTGAGGACTTGATTTTTGACTCTTGGGACATCATTAATTATTTTGATCAATTCACATTATCCATATTTATAGAGAAGGTAATTCTCTTGCATATTTCTTTGCTAATGAGGGGGTTACCCTAATGAGTGCTAAGACATGGGAAGGGTATGTCTCAATACCCAAGACTGCTCTTTCATTATTGAGATATGATATTCAAGGTAGATCTTAAGATTGTGCAAGGTTGGGGTGTAATCATTTCCTCTTTTTTCTCACACTTTTTGGGAATTTGAGTGCCCCTTCCCAATGCTTCTTCTAAAGATGATAACATTTTGAATGTTAAGATGAGATTCTAGTTGCAAAAAGGTGATTTTTGGAAGACAATGGGGGGTGATCGTAGTTGGATGGAGCCCATATCCTATGGAGAAACAAGCCTAAGGTCTAGAATATTTTGGAACAAGGAGGGTTGAATCCTTATATGGAAAGGCTTCATGGTTTCAACCATGAATCCTCTAACACTTTTTTCCATGGATGGAATAACCGTTCCCTAATTGTGAATGGATTTGTATTCTCCATTATCGAGGAGTTTATTGCGTAGATTATTGGCTTGAGCTCACAGGGGGGAAAGTTATTCAAGGAGAGGAAGGGTAATGACGATGCTATGGAGTAGTTTTTTAAGGATAATGAGAAGGAGAAAATTGTTAGTCTTTCCTCCTAAGGCTATGACCATTAGTAACTCAAGGCTATATGGGATGAAATATAACCATTGATGGTCATTTCACAACTATCCTGAGGTTTCATTTTACCTTGCTCAACCATTTTTGTCATAGATTGTTTGTTTCCTTTATGTTTTTTCCACTCTACTCTCTAGAGACTTTAATTTATGCTCACCTGAAGATTCCCCATACCCCTCTTCTCCATGAGGGGTTGATTCTCCTCATAATGGAATATGTTAAGGCCAATTCCCTAGCCAAATCAATTAAAGGAAAAGTATCTTTTGTGAAAATATAGCATAGGTTTTTTGAACATCTAGATATGGAGTCTATAATGGATGATGAGGGGGATACTGAGTGGAAGGAGGATGAAGAGGCCATTGAGGTTTCGTCCTCCTCCCCTTTGA
This sequence comes from Sequoia sempervirens, assembly GCA_007258455.2. Classification (NCBI taxonomy): domain Eukaryota; kingdom Viridiplantae; phylum Streptophyta; class Pinopsida; order Cupressales; family Cupressaceae; genus Sequoia; species Sequoia sempervirens. The sequence goes on from VDFB02041286.1 coordinate 2,617, forward strand.
GATCACTGCTACAGAAAAGGAAACAATGTAGTAAGGAGAATCCTTCACCTAAGAAGAAACCCAAGAAGCAGGTGGTTCACCCCCATGATGAGGATGCAGGCAAGTATGATATGGGTGAAGAGGAAATTGCTTGACCTTCTAAGAATCCATCGATGAAATCCAAGAAGTAGGAGGTTTATCCCCATGTCAAGGATGATGGTGGGTATGAGACATGAGAAGAGGAAGGTACTAGCCTTCTATGAAGTATGTTCCCAAGAAGAAAAACAAAAAGCAGTCTACTATGCCCCAAGGTGAATGTTCTGGCAACTATGAGACAGAAGAAGAGGTTGACTTCCAACCCTCTCCCCATTTGGCATCGGTTCCTAAAGATGTAGTCTTGGAAGGTGATCTAGAGATGAATGTGGAGATTGTCCAACCCTTTATCTCCTAATGGGTCATCTTCGAGGACAAAGGTAATGAGAAAATTGCTATTGTTCCTAATAAATCTATGGGTACTAAGATCAATTTTTTGAAGGATTTTGGAAAATTTGACCCCCTCTCTATTGATTTTTCTTGCTTGGATGATGAGAACCCTAAGATGACGAGTCTATTATCTATGACCAAAAATGGATCTTCCTGCAATTTTAGGGTGGTTAAATGGGTTTTAACGGAATTCAATAAAGTAAATATTGATATTAGAAGCCTTAAGGAAAAGTTTAAAAAATATTCCTTAGGGATCAATCTTTGATATTGTTATTGAAAGAATCATGGTTTTGGAGAGTTCAGTCTCATACTTTCAATTTAAGTTTGAAAACTTCCAGCAAGGTTTGGAAAGCAAGGTGGTTGCATTGGACAAGGATATTCAGAAGCTTTTTGAGGTTAGTCACAATCCCATCAAGAACAGTGTGGACTCTCTATGGGTTCTAATGGAAAAAATGAGTGCTCTTAGGGAGCATCAGATGACTAAGTTCTAGAAAAAAGCTTCTCTTGCCAAAGAAAAAGGTAAGAACTAAGGAAATGAGGAGGGTAAGGGCCTATGCACTAGAACAAGGGCCATTCTAAAGAAATATTTTGAGGAAGAAAATCAAGAGTTGTTGTCCATGGTTAATCTTCACCATAACCAGGAGTTGGAGGTTGCTAAAACCTTAAATTTTTTGAGATAGTTTCCTTGTGTCCCTTTGTTTAGTCTTTTATTTTTTTGTTGTGTGGCTATTTTTTGGCTACTTTTTGGTTGTTGGTTTCCTTATCTTATCTATTGTCTCAGCAACATTTTTTCGTAATGGCATTTTGATGTAAAGGGTTTTGGGTCTCCTCAAAACTTGTTTTTTCCTATTAATAAAAACATCAAATGGAGTTATATATTTCAAGAAAAGAAATGGAAGAATCTGAGTTCTCAAATTTGGAAGTCTAAGGTGGATGCAAATGCTCAAATTTTGACCTGGAAAATCTTGCATTACAAGCTACCTATAGGGGATAGATTAAAATATTTGAAGATTCAATCAACCAAGTTTCCTTATTATTAATGCAGTGAAAGCTTAAAACATATGTTTTGCGATTTTTCTAGAGAAAAAATGGAACATTATATTTGTTCATTTCCTTGTTAATTTCTATCATGTATTATGTTGGAAATAAGCAATTTTTGGTATTGGACTTCATAAAACTGTGATTTTTGATACTATGAGATGGACTATTTTTCTTCATATATAGAAAACTAGATGTTTATCAATGTTTTCTAATCACATTATACAATAGGAAGTTGAAATACTAAAGTTTTACTCTGACATCATGTTACAATTTACCTCTTTATGTTCTCAACTAAAGGGGGCACAAAGAATATTCTAAATACAAGTGTTTAGAAGAGATCAGATGCAAAAAAATTTACCTCTATGAAGGGGATATTCGATCTTCTAGACAAATTTAAATTTTAGTGAAATTTAAAGTATAATTTTAGTTTCAACAATAATATTTCAAGAGTTTGCTAATGGACTAGCTTGGTGATTACCAATTGAATTTTGGGGACTTTCTTACCCTTACTAATTTATGGATGATGTTGTTAAGCCATGTTTTGTATGTTCTAATCAAAATTCTAAAAGTAATTCATTGTTAATACTATGTTGTTGATAGTTTTTCAGTGCCAATGGAGTTGATCATTGTAAGTAACTTCTCACATTTTGTGCAATTATTTTCTTAGACTACTATTTTTTCCTATTGTAATTTTTTAGCTTTGATCAATATGAAATTTTTTTTAATTTATGTTTAAAGAAGATAAATGATGTGAAAAAAAAATGATTTTATTTATATTTCCATATTTATATTTATTATTGGCTATTAGTTCTTTGATAGGGAAATGGTGGTCAAATTTGAAATAAAAGGTAAAAATAATAATAATGCACTCAATCCATTACACTCCACTCCTTGTTGCCATTGTAGAATGCCTCTCAATGTAATAATGTTTGAATTTTATGTTGGCTTGGATTTTTGTAGATCACTTATCCTTCCTTGTCTACTATATAATTTTCTTTATGTATTATTATTAAAATAAGCATGGAGATTTTAGGGTTTATTTATTTATTTTAAAGCATGAAATTTTTATTTATTTAATGACTTTAAGTTTTGGTAGTTTAATTATTGATATTGAATTTTTAGGTTTTGAAGTTCTTGGGGATGTCACTATCAATCAAGAAACTCATTATTTGATCCCTAAGGTTTTTATAAGGTAAGACTCTTGAAAATATTTTAGATGTGGTTTTATCCATTCAAAAATTTGATAATGCATGTAAATGGCTTGAATATTTCTCTTTGATAGATTATGTGGGTAGAAAATAAACACTTTATGGCACTCAACACTTTTAGAAAGAAAAGGAATTAATGCTAATTTAGCTAGTTCAAGATACTACTTATGCTCTAGGAGAAACATCTAGGGAGGTTGGAAAATTGTAATATTCAAGAACTCTACTCTTCATTAATGTTCTCTCTTTATGGAATTTAAGTGACGATTTGTATCCTCCTATTCACCCCACTTCTCCTTACAAGGATCTATTAGAAATTCTCATAGACCACCTCATGACTTGGAAGGGGAATCTATGATATATTTATTATTATTATTATTTTCAAGGTTTTTCCCCTAATATTTAGTGTAAAGAGCATATTGATATGTCTTTTGAAGATTTGATGATGGTTAAGGTGAAATTTATCTTAGTTGGACTGCATGAAGTATCTAAGTCTAATATTTTGAATATTCAAAAGTATATGTTAGGATGAAGTGATTTAATAATTACAATCCTAGTGTATAATATATGTGTCTTCAACATCTTGGGAATTGGTACTTGGATCATCATGTAGGTAGCTAAGATATAATATTTTATTTTTCTTCTTCTTGGAATTTGACATATTTGTGATGGTATTTACAATTGGATTTAAAATCATCATTGTCATAAGGTGTAATTGTCATGTAGGATTTTATGGTGAACTCAAACACCCTAGGATCACCTGCAAGACAAAATAACTTCCACAAGAGAGAAATGGCGGAAATATCATACTATCATTAAGGATGCAAGAATGCCAAATTGAATATGGTAATGTACATATGATGCATTGCTTATATAGGCAAGGTGAGGAATAGGATTAGACAAGATCATGACAAGTGTCTTAATCCTATCACATGAGACAACTAAGTCCTAACAACCTAGGATAAGATAAGTTATAGAAAAGAAAACTCATCCTTCTAGAAGGAATCTTAGAGCCTAAGTAAACTTAACATGTGAATATGTCCCCTAATTACCTAGTGAATGAATGTACTAGGTACAAAAAAATTATTCACACCAACACCCCCTCTTAAGTGCAACTTAGGAGAGAAGATTATTATGCAAAGATGCAAAGATGCAAGGATGGGTCTCGACTACTAGGTAATGTTAGGTACCCATGTACAAATGCAAATGCAAATGCAATCTCTCACAAATGGAGAAAAGGAGAAAACCCAATGGGACAAAACTCCTCCCCAAAAGAGAGATAAATACAATAAAGATATCCATCACAAATCCAATCAATCTCTATCTACACAAAGGATGATAACCCCTCCCCCCATAATGAGATAGCATGTTTCAAAGAGAAGCATTGGAAGTACACTATGGATTAACACTCGAATCCTCAATTCGGAAAGAAAGGAAAGATACTTCTATTTGCTAGAAACCATATTAGTCACTCAAGGACTCAGGTCGGAATCATGATAAGCAACAACAAACTCGATACCAAGGAACTCTAGAAAACTCACAAAAAATTGTTTATTCTATGTTTGATACTTTTATTGCCATTACTACTAATCATATGAGTCTCCCTCACACTTTAATTGGTAAATTAGATTTGCTACTTGTAGACACCTAAAAAATGACTAATGCATTCCATGTAACTCATCATCATTTATCATCAATATATCCATCAATATTAAAAAATAATACTTAATTCTTTAATTAACTCATCATTTTCTATCATCAACATTAATTAAATATTTATTTATTTATTTATTTAATTCATCAAAATTTCTCATTAACATAAATTGAATAATTTTAATTATTTAATTTCTATCACCAAAATTAATTAAATTATTTTGAATTATTTAATTAATTCCTAAATTCCTCTCATCCACTTTAATTAAATAATCTTTAATTATATAATTATTTTCTTCCATCCACATCAATGAAATAAATTTTTATTTAACTAATTCATGCATTATTTCTTCTTATCCACTATAATTAAATAATTTTAATCATTTAATTAGCTAACTTTTCCTCTAAAATTAAATAAATAAATTTTATTTAATTTATTTTTTTCTTTAATTCTTCTAAAAGTAAATAAAATATTCTATTCACTCACACTCACTTTCACTTCACTCATCCATACAACCAATTAACTAATCATCCAAACCCTTCATCATGACACATGTCACTTGCACACTCATCATGATATCTCAATCAATCTCATATGTTGATCCTTTTAATCATCCTCCGCCATTGATTGATATCAAGTAAAAGCTATAAAATCACCATTATTCTAATCCATTTCCATCCATAATTCTTGGGAATCCACAAACTTTGAGAAATTAAGCTATCATTACATCTATTTTTCTATTATAGGTTATGCTTGAGCTTGAAGAGCAACCCACAATTCAATAATTTTACAACATTATCACACACAATGGAGTAAGGAATAAGAACTTTATGGAGGTATATTTGATTTATTTTGTTTGTGCACATGCTCTATTGAAGTAGTTGTTGAATGTTGAATTGGGAATTTGTATTGAATTATCCTTTGATTTTGATTTTAGCATTTAATATACATATTTTGGAACACCTGATGGGACCCACATTCTTGAATTTAATAATTTTATTTAAAATTTTGTGATTTTGAAAGGTAGAGGTGTAGATCGACGCTTCTATTTTGTAGATTGGAACTTTTTTTTATAAATTGTGCTTCTATTTGGGATATTGACCCCTTTGTTGGCTAAACTGACGCTTCTATTTACTGGATCAGTGCATCTAATCCTCTATTCAACACATTTGATCCATACATTAGTGCATCTAAATTTTTTCAGTAGGATTTTTACAGCATTCACTGAATGTAAATTATTAATGCTTGCAAAATAGTGTTTTTCTAGGATCTGACAACTACAATTTTTTAAACCAACCTTTGCAGAATTTTTTGAAATTGATTAATTATCATTTTTTACAAGGTTTTTATCTTCTATTTGAAAATTGTTTTTGGTTTTAGGAATAGGTTGGTTCTATTGACAGATATATCAATACATTTGATAGTTATAACACAATAATTGACAGTATAACAATGCATTTGATAGGTATAGTTGTGCTTTTGATTATTATTTTAGAGATTTGATTAGTACTTTGGCACTTTTGATTACTATTTTGGCCCATCTAACTTGTAGTTTAGCACATTTATTTCTGAGCATTGATATTGATTTTTCAACTAACCTTGTATGATCTTAGAGATTGGCCCTATTGGTGCAAATTGGTAATCATTGGGAGAAAGAATAGCAATCTAAGATTACTAACATAATTTGGTGTAGGATGTTGGTCAAAGTTTATTTATTTTTATCACTAAATTAATTATACACTTTAATTTTTTTAAGGGACAATGAACATGTTTTTTTATGTATATGGTGCAGATTGGTAATCATTGGGAGAAAGAATAGAAATCTAAGATTACTAATATAATTTGGTGTAGGATGTTGGTCAAAGTTTATTTATTTTTATCACTAAATTAATTACACATTTTAATTTTTTTAAGGGACAATGAACATATTTTTATTTGTATGTGCTCTCTCCTTGCACTATGTGTGAGCTTGGAGATCAAAGGCACCTTCTAGTTTACTTATTTGTTTTATGTTTATACCTAACATTGATCTAGCTTGAGTATGCTCCCCCCTTACACTTTGTGTGATCTTAAGGATCAAAAGCACTAGATTTAATCTTTCCTATTTGGGGGCCTACTTGGGGATTCCATCACCTCAAGGATGATTTCAACCATATTTTCTAGCAGGTATGTAAAGGAGGGAGAGAAAAATTTGTACGTCAAGAGTAATCCATCATCATGTCTAGCTAAGGCACAAGACCCTTAGTCCATCAAGAATTATTTGGTGAAAAGGATAGGAGAGACCCTCCTAGACTCAAGAATTTGTATATGGGCCCTCAATTCATAAATACTACTAAGAACATTATTTTTAGAAGCTTAAGACCATCGACCATGAATATAGTGTGTTGCAAGATATAACATAATGCTTGAATTTTCTCACTGTGTACCTCATTAAGTAAGGTAGAAACTCTTTGGGCTAAAGGTGTTGAAACCTCCAAAGAAAGGAAAAAGGTGAGCCCTTGAGCCACTGGAATCCTAGTTACCGACTCTTGAGAAGAGAGAATTTTCTTGTAGTAATCTTGAGGTATTTTATTGTGCGATCCTACACTAATGGAATACACCTACTTGAATAATTATAAGGTTGTTAATGTGCTTGGCATGTATTCTTTTCAATACTAATAAAATCCATTTAGCCTTAATACCTTGAAGTCATTAGCCATCTTGTTTGTTGTTTTGTCTCTTGCCAAGGAAAATTAACTATCAAAAATAGTCATCCACTTTCAAAAACGTAATTTTTACATAGAACTATGCTCCTAAGTCATAACATTGTGTCTTCAATATATTTTTTGGTGCTTCTAATTTAACTGCATATGCATTTTTCTACCCGAGCTATGTTTTTGAAACATAAACCTATGCTTTTGAGTCATATTAGTGCTATGCTTCTGAGATATTTTATGGTTCCTTTGAACCGTTTTCCTATGCTTCTAATTGATATAATGACGCTTTTGACCTATAAGCATGTGCTTTTGATCCTTCCTATAACATTTTTGACCTATTTGAACTATGCATCTCTTTGATAGAGTTGCACTTTTGAGTCTTTGTACTACACTTTTGAGTCATCTTGTTGCATATCTGATCAATATAGTAACACTTTTGAAAATTTCTTGAGTTTCCATTTTAGGAATTTTGACTAGGTAGACCTAGAACACAAGTTAAAGCATACGACCATCATCATCCATTAGCAAAATTTTGAGTCAAAACCCATCCACCAAATATCTTATTTTATCTTTTTGAATTTTAGAGCTATTATCTTAGACTTGGACAAACAGAATATTTTTAGCACATCCATAATCATCTATCTGATCTTGCATCTAACAACCAAGATAGTTAGAGTATGATCTAGATCTTCTATCATTTGTCTCTACCTTACCTTTGTACTAAATTTTTTTCCTATTTTAAATAGAGAGTTGAGTTAAAACCTACCATTAGTGGATAAAATAGCTTAGGAGCTTTGTCTACTCTTGAGTTGGTGGACTCCACCCCTTATCCTTTTTCTTGGACTCACAAGTCTAGTTCAAGTAAAAAATCATCTATATCCTATAATTATCATCACAAGAAGATCTAGATTAACTTGTCTATTAAGGTCTTACCCAACATCATCCTTTTAGTAATCAAAAAAATCAAAAATAACAATCCAAATTCATCATATATTTTTCGAAGTCCAAATAATCTCTTTATAAATTCCAAAACCGAAACATCCATATCAAGCATTCACTTTTCATCTCACATCATTTATCAAGGTATTGAAATTTGTATGCCTATTACAAGGTCTCAATGTAAGAAACTACTAGAGTCTAAACAATTTGATTCAAACACAAAGACAACTATGGGTGATAATAAATTTGAGTTTGGTATTCCCTCTAATTTATAAATTCCAAGTATATACCAAACACCACAACCATCTTCTTCAATGGTCATTCTTGTTTTACAAGATGACACATAAGATGATTCTGAATTATCACCAATTAAATTACTAGAGATACAACCATATATCGATGTAATGAAGGTCATTGATAATCATCTTGTTATAGATCCTAATAGATACTTTCATAAATTAACATAAAAAGGTGTTAAGCTACCTTCATATTTTGGCATTACAACACTTAGGGAACAAGCCCTTACAACCATCACTTCATCACACACCTTACAAGGAACGCATTCATCCAATATACCAATCACAAACATCCCCATGTCATAATCAATCAACGTCTCCATACCTCAATTTTATATTCCAAATGCTTCAAGACAACCTTCTATACCTTCCATTGATCCAAATCAATAATATTTGCTAAATAATATGTCAATCCAATCTATCAAAGAACCATCACATCTAGTCATATCACTACATCCATCCCCATGATTAACCAATAAACTTCATCACACATCCTAAACACTTCTCAATATTCCACATCCAACAAATCTACAAACACATACATTCCAAATCATTCATAATATTCAACATACAGCATACCCATAAACATGTATATCCCAAACACGTCTCAACCTACAAACACACAAATCCTTAATCATTCACAATATTCCACATCCAACATACCTATAAGCATGTTTGTCCCAAATTCCTCTCAATATAAAAACACACACATCCCTAATCATTCATAATATTTCATATCCAGTATACCTATAAACACGTTATCCAAAATTATTTGCAATTTTTCATCCTTATAAACACATACATCCAAAAAAATTATCAACCTTCCACATTCACCATACCTATGAGCACACACATCCCACACAACTATCAATATTCCATGCTCACCATACCCAAAAGCACATATATCCCCCATAATAACAATATTTCATTCAATTCATCGAATATTCCATAACATCAATTATACATTCCCTCAAATTTTACCATTTAGTCTCCTCCTAACATGACCACCATCGCATCTAAAACTGACTTGGCACAACAAATTAAAATCTTGTAAAAGAAAATAGCTAACATTGAACTTGGAGACACAAGAAAATTTAAACACTTGAATATATATGTCATTATCCATTTGACAGATCAATCCATTTGATACCTTTCCCTCGCAACTTTCAAATGCCAAAATTCAATAAGGGAAGAGGTGATCCACATGAACATATACACAAATTTTGCATAGCCTTCCTAGATGTTTCCTATAATGACACATACTTAATGTGCCACTTTCTCAAAAGTTTAGGAGAAAAATCAATTGAATGGTTCTCTCATTTACCACATGGAATCGAAACCTTTCATGAACTAGTAGAAAAAATCATTAGTCATTTCTCATATAACATTGAACATGAAATGTCCATGATCAACCTGTTAGGACAGGAAAATTTTCACCTTGCTCACATTCAATGCTTGTCGAACCCTAGTTCCAGGAGTCCACTGAAAGAGTTCTAACCCTTGTACTATTCATTTTCCAGGTCCAAAATTCATATGTTATATCTTTTCCTAAGTCATCTTCCATCATACATTTTTTTTTTACCCTAGCATGTGCCTTGTTTAAGTACCGCACTCCCGCAGGGCTGGAAACATGCCCTATAAGTCTCTTGCAGGGATGCAGGAAGTTTATGATAGGGTTACCGCACCACCACAACGAAGAAAGATAGAAGAATCCCGGAGCGAGGTGTGAGCGCAGAGCGTGGCATCCTAGCAAGCGTGGTCCCGCTGACAAAGAAGTTATAAAATCACGCAGTAGTTTAGGGTTTTCCCAATTTTGGTTTTCTTTGTTTTGTATAGTTTTCTATTTTTGGTCTACACCCCGAAGAAACGTTCTAGAATATTGCAATTTCTAGATAGCCATTCACCCCCAACTAGAGCCGCTGATATGACTAGAAATTTTTCACCTTGCTCACATTCAATGCTAGTCGAACACTAGTTCCAAGAGTCCACTAAAACAATTCTAACCCTTGTACTATTTACTTTCTAGGTCCAAAATTCATATGCTATATCTTTTCCTAAGTCATCTTCCATCATGCATGTATTTTTTTACCCTAGCCTATGTATTGTTTAAGTACCGCACTCCCACAGGGTTGGGAAGCATGCCCTAGATGTCTCTTGTGGGGATGTAGGAGTTTATGGCAGGGTTACCACACCACTACAATGAAGAAAGATAGCATCTGCGAGTTGGCGGTAGGTTGAGCATGGCATCCAAGTATTATTATGATTAACTTTTTCAAGGCCAGCGTTGGCGGACACCGGCGGGCGTACGAACAACAACAAGGACCCGCGATGCGAAAATAATGGAGCTTCACCAGTCCCTGATTGCCAAACCATTCAGCGGTAAGACGTTGTGAGCATCATCGGCAGCGGACATGCTCCGAGGAAGCACTCTGAGTCCCTCTGATGAAGGTTGATGCATTAAAAAATAAATATCTGGCGGTCTCAAATTTTCCGTAAAAAGCATTGAATGGCGATAAGATTTTTCAAGATGTCGGCGATGTCGCAACATCAGCGAGACAAGCGCATCGAACCTTCCGGAAACTCAGCAACAAAATTGAAGAAATATTGGAAATAATCATTGAAATGTGGATGCAAACACCATTTAACATAACAATAGTCCCTAAGAAACCCAAAGATAGTATGCAGCAAATAATATTGAGTAATCTTTCGGCGAGAGAATGGATATCAGCAAGAGTGGTTTTAGCCCTTTGATACAACAAAGACAAGAGTTAGATTTCGCATGAGGAATGTGCAGTCGAGAGGTCGGAACAAGGCACCTGGAATAGGATGATGCTCAAACCAGCCGACAGAGAGCCACATTTGTGAAAGCTCGAGAAGAAAATTCGTGACAGTATATTGGAATGAACAAAGATGTTAAACAGGAGTGGCAAAAGCAACCAAACAAATATTGTAGAATTGCATACCAAAGGATGGGAATACGAAAGGTCAATTTTTAGAATGTGAACGGTTTGAAGCTTGTTGCTTCCTTCGTTCCTATAAGAAGGAAACCAAGACTATGGGGATTTGTTTTCTTTTTTAGGGAATTGGGTTTTGGAAAAGGATATTGTAAATTCTTGTTTTCTTAAACATATCAATCGAATGTTGCTTTCTCTGGTGTCTAAATTATGGTTGTCAATTACTTGTTGAATACTATTGATAAAATTTTACTCGGTTGTCTCCATTTTATTTTAGATCCTTATTATTCAAATTGGCATATCAAGCATGTCTAGTTTGTCAAAACACAGTTCATGTTTTGTATTATTTGTTTAATAGGGTTTCTTCAAGAAAGAATTAAATTCCTTTGAATAGGTCACAATAATCTAGAGGATTCAATTGGATAAAAAAGAAGAACCTGATAAAAGATAATTTTGCATGTTTATGCAAGTCATAAATAGTATTGTGCAAAGTAATTTGAGTTATACCCAGAAGGAAGACACATATCAATTTGAATTATAACTTTATTACCCAGAAAAGACACTGATCAATTCATTTTCCAAAAACCATCCCTTGTATCGTATTCTAAAATCCAATTTAATTTTTTTGTTATAGGAGTGGAGGTATTTTTAGTTGGAAAATATAATTCAAAAGAATATGCCACTTTGAAGTAGATTGAACAGGATAATTTAATTAAAAAAATTGCATAAAATTCACAATCTACTCAATATTCACCAATCAGTATTGAGGATTTAAAATTTAGTGGTGAACACAAGGTAATACCCATCTAGGCATAACAGAGCCTAAACTACAGGGAATTCCAATCATTTTGATTGATTTCGTTTGTTGGCCAACTCACTTGTAAAGCCCAATTATAAAGATTGGAATACATTTAGGGTTTTGCAATCTGTTGATTTGGGAACCAACAGATTGGCAACTCTACTGGGGAGTTGCTTGTAATAAGAAAAGAATATGAATCTCATCATGGAGCTCTAGAAGACTAAAGGACTATTTCAGTATTTTCCTCTTTTCTGAGAAGGAGGTGGAAACTCTCTGAAAAAATCTTCAAGAAATTGTATATGAGTGATCAGTTGAACATCATATTAGAAAGATTCAATTTCAGACATCAATGCATCATAGTTTCATCTAGGATGGAAGCTAGAAGATCCTTGCATAAGGGAATCCCAAACAAGGATAATAAAAAGTAGACAGAAAAGCATGGTTCAGGGTTTCCTCCCACTTCAAAGACCAATACTAAAAAGGAGGGGCCACATCAAATCCACCTGAAATTATAGAATTTCAAAGTAATGCACACAATTTCCAAGGGAATGCATTACAATAGCACTTCACGGTATATTATAGTCCTTTGCATGGATTAGAATTACATAACAATGAAAAATTCCCACCAAGGTATCCTCACCATGTTCTTCATTAACAAAACAATTTATCTAAATATTTCCTAGCCTTTAAGCCTAATCCTTAAAAAATGAAGAAGTTCCATGCCCATCTTGATGAAGAAGAAAGGTAGATACAAGCACAAAGGGATTATGAGGACATAATGGCTCAACAATATGCTGAGAACTCTCAACATGGATTCATGGAACAAGTACCACCTACAAAACCCTTCACAAATACTTATAGTGGTCCTACTACAACAAGAGAACCAACTTGTCAAGAGTTGACACAAAGGATAGAGCAAATGACAACAGTAGTTGAAAGGCTCAAGCCATTAAGGAGACAACAAGAATTGGAGCAAGAATTTTTTAGTTGACTTCTCAACCCATTTCAAGTGCATCACAATATAGACCTATAAATAACTAGGCTATACATGCAAATATTGGAGGTTCTTTGGCCTCACAAGTATCCCATAGCACAGTTGGAAGACATGGAAGCATAGGTAAGGCTCCTCATATACAACATAATGTCTCTAAACCATAAATATAGAATCAAGTGAGTGTTCCACTCAATGGCTTCTCAAGGAAATGCTTATCATGTTCCTCCCAGCTAGGGAGGGGTATAAGTTCAAAATCAAGGATATAATCAATATCTGAAGCGATACCAACATCAATATCATGCTCCCCATCAAAATCCACAAGGAAATATGTAAAATCCTGGAGGTGATTTCCATAATATACAACAAGGACTTCAACACCATCAACACCAGCCTCATTTAAGGAATAATCCATTTGATAGAGGACCAATGAACGTGGATTGGTTCAGATAGTTTGACTCTTTGGCATCCAGAGATATTGAAATGATATTGATAATAAGGTAAGAAAAGTAATTCCAAAATTTTCTAGTAATAATGTTATTTCAGGAGAAGATCATATTAGAGCATTTGAAACTATCATGGATAATTTTGATGTGTGACATGAAGATGTTTATATGAAATTGTTCATGGAATCATTGGCTGATGATGCAAGAGACTGGTATAGAAATTTTTTTGATGCCTTGATTAGACCTTGGGCCGAATTCAAAAGAATATTTAAAGAGAAATATGGTGGTGATTCCAATCCAAAAAAAAAATTGCATGAGTTGAAAAACATCCAGAAAAATTATAATGAATTAGTGGCAGATTTCAATACTAGGTTTATGAAGTTGTTTAACAAAATTACACATTATTTGAAACCAACAAATTCTATGTGCTTTGTTTTCTACTTAGATGCTTTTGATCTAAAAATAGGATATAAACTCAGAACAAGAAATCCTCCAATTCTTACTGAAGCATTCAAAACTGCTTTGAACATAGAAAATAATAGAAGGGCTTTAGGGAAAATTGATAGAAGAGATGAAGTAAGAATACTAAAAATCCCTAAGGATCATCAAAACAGATAGCTAAAGGAGGAAGACGAGCTAGAAAAGGTTTGGAATGTTGTAAATGATTTATCATATAAGGTGGCAAGAAATGAAAAGGGAGTATCTTATGATAAGTCCAGTTTCACAAGAATGAAAGACCAAGGTTACAGGATATGCCCTATAGAACTAATTGGAAGGATGGGAAATCTGTGGTTTAAGATCAAAAGAAAA
>VDFB02041288.1:0-18599 GCA_007258455.2 Sequoia sempervirens
ATCCATATCTAAGCTCCTTAATAGAGGGAGGATTGTAACTTATGGGAAGTCATAAGACCCAGAAGGAAAAAAAAAAAAAAAAAAGAGCCAAGAGTTTTGTATTGAATCCCAAAACCTAAACATTCACATTCTCAAAATTTGAAGCAACCTTATTTGGCCAAACCATTTTATGAGATTTTTTTCGACTTTACACTTAAAAGGAGAATCCCCTAATTTTTGAAAGACTAAGCATACCAACACATAACCTTCCAATTCAATTATTTGTTGCCAAGAACATTCCTTAAGGTAATGACTTCTAAGAAAGATCCACCCAAACACAAATTCAAGTGTAAGCCCAAAAATCCCCTTCAATGACATTTTCAATTGCAATAATGAAAGAGCAAAACTATTCCCAAACTTCATGAAGATCAATATAATCCAATATAGGTTGGTAAATTGTAATGACATAACCCACAAAGTAGGAGGTGAAATCAAAATTAGGTCGCCACTCCAAGAAAGAGGCCCGCTCCATTCCAAATTCATCGTCCTTTATTCAAAACCCTAGATGTTGACCCTTTATTATCAAAAACAAGAAAGAAGCCTTTGGAAAAATTCAAATCCACCAAGATAAGACTATTCTCATAATGCCAATTTTCTTGGGAAATGCCACCTTCCAGCAATGCCCTTGTAGAAAGCCATTAGCCCCTAGGAATACAAATTTACCATCTTGGAAAAACTTCTATGGATTCAAAAGAAAGGCCACTTTCCAATTGCCATCAATGTTTCGTTGTTGAGATAAAGCCTTTCCATTTTCCCCATCAATGGAGCCACCTGCCAAAGTCATAGTACTCTATAGCATTCACCACTTGGCCACAAAGATACCAAATTGCACACTCCCACCATTTTGCAAATATGATTTTTACTTCACTTCATAGTGTTCATATTCTTATTATTATATATTAAAATAGTTTTCACATAACTTTTTATTACATTTTGTCACATGCTGCTTTATTTCACCAAATATGAGTTGTTCTATGGGAGAAAAATAGCCTTCTACTTTAAATGCTTTCTATTTTAATAAATCCTATTTTTCCCAAAAAAGGATGCATTGTACACAAAATATAGCTCTCAAAAGAAGTGCAGTCTAATACTTAAAATCTATTTAAAAGGAACAAAAATCAGAGCTTCAATAACACTTCTATAGTTCCACTCCATATTACAATTTCAACGATGAGGCAACGCCTTAGGCCTGCAAACATATACCTTAAGTAATGAACATATATTATTTAATCATAAGGCCTCGAACTGAGTAGAATCACATAATCTTCCAACATCCTTAGGTTTATGAACAAATTATTTTTAATTCTTGTAATCAAAAGGACTACAAATGGAATCACATTCTTCTACCATCTTCAACTTTTCAAGAGATCATTTTACGATAAGAGTTTGTCTTTTCTAGTGATCTTCCAATGTGATATATCATGTAAACATAAACCCAGAATTTGGCTCATGCCAAGAATTAAAACGAATCATAATCTCCTACAATGGTGGAAAATAAAATCAGAGAGCAGCTGCAGCATGTTTAATATTGTTCCACTGCAAATGAAAGAATTATGGCCAACGAATATTTTATGTCAAATATGAAGATTAAATTCTGCAAATTTTCACTGAAAATCCAGCTCTGACCTGCATGCACTTTGACTAACACGGAAAATGCATGCATCTAATCACTTGTTATGCCACATCTGACTATCCTCACATAATCATCAAAACTTTGGAAGATGACATCTATAATGCTGCTTTGGATGCACATCTAATGCATTTTGAAGTGCAATATCAGCTCTAACACCCTCGCGAAATAAATTATCATAAAGTGTACAAACAAAACCACAAAGATCCTTTTCCTCGTGCAGTTTCTCCATTTTGTCTTCACATTCTTCAAAGTCACTGTCTTCCCAATCACTGCTAGGGCCACTTGGTTCTCCTTCATCCTCATCATCTTCTCCAATCACAAACCGTCCTGACTCCAGTTTGCTACTATCTCTGGAGCAAGCCACACTATCGAGACTTACATTCTGTTGTAATTCTGGAGGATCCACGGAAGGTGCAATGATTGCTTTTGCTCCTGAATCTAAGAAAGCTTTCACTAAAGCTGCACTTGGACCATACTTCCCTGTACATATCATGATTCGTTCTCGCCATACACCACCCTGACAAAGCAAGAGTTTTAGCACCATTATGTAAATCTAGCAAAAATACAAGCATCTTCATGATTTATTTTTAATATGGTCCTATTACAAACTGCAAAAGTAATTATGCATATACATCTGATACAACCTACAACACATTAAGAAGCTGATTTTGCAATCATTCCAAACTTCCGTATTTGATGTGGCCCTCCAACTGAGAAACGAATATGTTTTTTCACCCTTATAAAAGATGCGTTTTCATGGGGAGTGGGTCAATATTGAGCCACTCTACCTAACCTTATTTGACCCTAGTTTGCAAATTCTATATGAACTTCTAAGTACTTAGGAGTTTTACTAGAAAAGAATTCTTTCATATTTTGATTGTTTTTTCTTACTGTTCCGGTCAAATTTGTTTCACATTTTTTCTTGTGTTTTATTTTTTACAAAAATGGTTAGTGTGTTTTTTATTAAGCATTTCTTATAATAAAGAATCAAAGGAAAACCCTTAACAATCCAAAATATGTAGATATGCACTTACACGTTACCATCTTATTAGTTTTGGTTTAGTCTGCATGTCAGGTATTGGATATTTTCTTGTTAAAACAGCACAATTCTGCAAATGCATCTCCAATTTTGAAAAATACTACAAAAATAACATAGAAAGCACCAATTTGAACTGTCTATAAGTCATTCGAATCTCCATATCAGACTGAAAAGCATGTTTCCAACTAAGAATGCATGCAACATTCTTCCCAAAACATCTCTAGCCAAAGATACTTTGTTACTCTGACAAACCCTATAGGCTAAATGCACATTACACAACCTTCTTGTTATAGAAAGAAAATATATTTAACTCTAGCAGAATAGCAAAATTTCACTTTCTCCTCTATTAGCCAAAAAAACGTAAGTACCAAACGTCAACATCTGAGCATAGCTGTTAAAATTGAAGCAAACATAATAGAATTACAATGAGAGACATTCTAAAACTAAAATTTTAATATCAATGCTTGCATAAAATGCCTACTTCCAAAAAAACGTGTACTTACGAGGTTTATACTGATTATATCATCAAGTTATTACATAAAAAATACACAAAAAAGACTATTAATATAAGATGTATGCAGCACATTAAAATCTAAAAAGCTGCTGATAGCTTGGGTTATTGCTACTCATTAGACCCTCCAGAGGCACTGGAGAAGAGATTGAGGTTGTTGCCAGCTGTCGTAACTCCAGTGGAAGTTCAACTCTTTTACCGAAGCATCCCATTGAGCTTCAACATTCATTTGGGAGAGGGGCCTATATACGAAAGGTTTAGAATTAAGCCCTCCAATGGCATATTCAATTGAAGAAGTGGCATAGAAGGTTTGGCACTTAGCCATTTGGGCACTGTAATGCCTCACTTCTTGGAGTCTTCTTTTTCCTTTTCCGTAATGAGCAACTTTTCTATGGCTTCTATCCTATTGTGAAGATATTTGAGGTGGATCAAGTAAACCAGATAGTCATTTGGAGCTTGGACACACTCTTGTAGGGTTTTAATGAGGGTAAGAGTAGTTAGCTTGGAATAGCAAGCAAAGTGACTGGCTGTGGGGTGTTCCAAAAACCGTTTATGTATAGGATTGGGTAAATGGGTGTGGTATTTGGGGTATGAGGATTCATGTGGATAAGGGAGCTGCAAGAAAAAGAAAGTGAATAGAGAAATAATTTTTAGCTCAGGTCGGAACTTCTGCATAGATTCAGTGTGAACATGCAAATAGTTCAAGTAATTTCTATTTTTTAATTCACTTAAGTGATTAATCATTAAAGCAAAAGTCTTTTATTTAGTTAATTAAGTCTAATAAAGTGTAGATAATCACTAATGATTTAGACTTATCTTCCAAATCATCTCCTATGTGAGATAAGATTTCTATTTTGGAAGATTAGATCTTTTAGCTGAATAGTATAAAGCATAGATGAAAAAGTCGCGGAAAACTCAGCGAGTTGCAAAAAACTCGCGTTTTTTTTTGCACGCCGAATATTTCCACCATTTACTCGCCACCTTTAACTTGCCAAACGAAAAAAACTCGGCCACTCAGAATTAAGACTCCCACGGCCAGAATAAGGGCAATTTCGATTCATTTTTTGACTCCACCACTTGCTCTGCTTTAGCAAAAACACTCTCCCAACCATTTTGCAGCTATTTACAGTGATTTTGCATCAAGGAGACGAGATTTGAAGGGGATTTTCATTGAATTTCAAAGGAAAATTGGATTTCTAGGTAGGTTTTCTTATTTTTCTTATTCTTTTTATTTAAAAAAAAAAATTCTTCATTTTTACTGATTGTAAGTTTAAAAAAGAGCACGAATATAGTATAAAAAGGATTTAAATAGATTTAGATTGATCAAAACAAGAGTTTTTACATATTTTTCTGATTTTTTTAATTTTTTTCAAACCCTAGTTATTTTTTTTATTTGAATCCTCTTTTTTGTTGAAGAACATGTTTAGAATCTTAGCTTAGTTAATTTTTTTACTAATTTAAACTAATTTTCTGATTTTTTCATTGTTTTCACATTTTTTTCAAACCCTAGTTTTGTTTTTTTAAATCCATTTTTTTTAATGAAAATGTTTAGAATCTTAAGATTAATTTAGATTTTTACTAATTTAAAGTAATCTATTTTGATTTAATCTAATTTAGGTTGTTTTAAATTTTCTATTAAAAAACTAACAAGTTATGCTTTCAGTTTGTGTCTGTAGGTTAATTGATAATGGCAAATAGAGAAGCTTCTACATCCGGTTCATCCTCAAACTCTGCCCCATCTATGCTGCCACCATCATTGGTAGGCACTCATCCTCCAGGAGCTAGAGATCTTGTTTGGAAATATGCTTATCAAGGACCTGAACCTCACTTAGTTTATTGCATTAAATGCAAGAGAGTATTACGTGGAGGCATCAATCGCCTCAAATACCATCTTGCAGGCATCCCTCAACGTGATGCTAGGCCTTGTCCTAACACCACTGAAGAAATAAAAAGACAAATGAATGCCATACTTGCAGTCGTAGAAGAAAAAAAATTACAAAAAGAGAGGGCAAAGGCAGCCATGCAGGCATCCATAGCTTCTTCTCAAGGTGCCGCAGTCAACCTTGAGTCGGATGATGATGCTCTTCAGGGCATAGTGGGCTCTCTTCGTGGTCCACATATCCAAAGGCAACCCACCAGTACCATCGCCACGAGCCCTTCATCTACCTCCAGTAGAGCACCGGGATCAGCAGCTACACACATACATGATTTTTTTGTGCCTAGAAACACACCTAGAGCACAACCTTCCTTAGAGGCAACTGCGTGGAATAGGGAGGTGCATGAGCAGGTAGGCATTGCTTGTGCGGATTTTTGGTATTTCAACTGTTAGTTTTAGGATCATACATGAAATAAGCAAAAAAATGCAACACAAAGAACAATGAACACAAGTTTATCCTGGGAAAACCCTCCTACTCAAGGGCGAAAACCCAGCAACAATATATCTCTCATATATCAGAAAGTGCAGAATAAGAGCAGAAATCTGCTTTACAATCAGACCCTTCTCAAGGGCGAATTTGACACAAAGAATGATGAGAATCTCTTTTTGATACAATCAAATATTAATCTCCTTGAAGTCGAACTGCTGCTACAAAATTATGATCTGCTGCTAGGATGCAAACTTCTCCTCAAGAGTGTGAATTGAATGATGAATGAATTGATCATTTGATGAATCAACTTCACCTTGTATATATACAAAACAAGGTGTCTCTTCATTTAGGTCGGCAACTTTTAAGGAATAAAAAATATAAAATATACTTTGCAAGTCAAGGCCGATCTGCCTTGAGAATCATTTATTTCATTTTATTTTATTTTTACTTAGGAGAAAATATCTCCCTAAACTACAAACACTAACACTCCCTCTTAGCTAGGGAGGTATTTTCCAGATATCCTTGTCATGGAGTCTCTCAACATGATGCCCACAATGGCTACACCCAATTGTGGAAAGTAGTTCATCACGGAGTCTCTCAACGTGATGCCGTCATGGAGTCTCTCAACATGACGTCCACCATGGCTACTCCCATGTGTCAAAAGAAACACATGTACAAGTGCCCATCACGGAGTCTCAACGTGATGTCGTCATGGAGTCTCTCAACATGACGTCCACCATGGCTACACCCATGTGTGGAAAAACACAAGTACAAAGGGTTCATCACGGAGTCTCTCAACGTGATGTTGTCATGGAGTCTCTCAACATGACGTCTCATCTCAATCTCAAAGATGAACAAGGGCTCGCACCTCATATTTCTCCATCTCAAAGAAATATACACTACAAGGGCTTTCACCTCATATTCCTCAAAAGAGAAATATACACTACAAGGGCTTTCACCTCATACTTCTCCGTCACAGAGAAATATACACTACAAGGGCTTTCACCTCATACTTCTCCGTCACAGAGAAATATACACTACAAGGGCTTTCACCTCATACTTCTCCGTCATAAAGAAATATACATTACACAAATCTTCAAGATGATGCGACTCCCTCTGAAGTTCCAAGTACTTGCATCAACATCCTGACCTCCTCGTCCAAGGTTGCCTCTGTTGGTTTTTCAGACTCCCTCTGAATGTTATTTCCTCCTCTTTGAAGAAATTGATCGCAATGACAATCTGTATAGGTTCTTCCTCTTCAAGAGATGTCTCCAGTGAAGTTAAGTGCCACCAACTCAGTCCCATGGCTGCAAGCTATGACTCCATGCTTGTTCATTTCTGTAGTCGGCATGACTTCCTCACAGGATGCCTCAAGAATTCCTTATGGAATCTCTCATCATCTTTTTGCTCCTCAATCCGTCCTGGAAGCATTTTAGAGAGAGATTAATAATAGAATTAAACTATCCCAAAGAGAAATACCAATGCTAGAACCATACAAGATTCACTATTCCCAATTGCATGAATTATTATTAACTACATAGAATTCATAATCATAAAATACTTCTCTTTATTGAGTAGAATAGACAGCAATTCGACCAACAGTAAAGATCTGTACAGCCAATTTCGCAGCTTCTGGATTAATGCAGCGCCTCTTAAATTTGACCATTCAAATATACTATTTCTGAAGCTAACTTAGAAAATAATACCCCTCCCAGGTATTAGCTCAGCGGTCATGAGATAGCCTGGGAATATATTTCCCCTACAGTTTGTCTTTTCTTCAGAATGACTTATCTTATGTGATGCCAATATGTAGCGCTAGAATGTCTTGTTGGTCTGTGACTCCTCAACCAACTCAATTGATGTGAAATCTGCCACTGTTTATCCCAGATGAATTTGCTGGTTTGTGCGCCAGGGCCGCCAAGAAAGACTCCAAAAAATATACTCAATATGATTTGTATTTATTCAACTTGGCTTATCTAAATCAGAGACACCTACCCCATCAGCTTATTCTGACTTATTTTATATTGGACTCACCTCCAAGTGATTATATTAATTTCTGAATATGAGATTACCCGATACTCTTCATACTCGATGGCTATCAAATAAGTTGCAATGAACAATCACGAAATATTAATTTTCCAAACCTTCAATATTGACTCAGCAAAAAAGAAAATATTATAATCCTCCTTGTTGCCCCCAAATTATTAATACCGTCAAATGTAAAAGACCCAAATATCGGCTTATGAGAAGACGGAATAAAATATTCAAGCTTGGCTTTATCACCAAATGCAATTGTATTTCCTCCTGGAGTAAAAAACGAGACATGCACTATAATAGTCGATTGCTTTCATTTTGACTCCTTTGATTGCTAGCAGCTCCCGATAGTTTAGTGAGGACGACTTTTCAAAAACATCTTCATACCTGTTGACCAAGTGCGGCTATGATCAAATATTCCTGACTTAATAAATATTTATTCTCCAGCGACCAACTCCAAACGAATCCTTGTTCCAGCGTGGCTATTAGTTTTGTTTCCTTCCGGAACCAAATTGCGCCAGAACCTTTTTTCAGTTTTGTCTTGTTTCTGAATTTAATTTCCATGATTTTTCTCCTCCTTTCTTCCTTGGCTTAGAGTGAGTCTGACTGTTATGTCATGATTTTTCTTAAACCGGCTCTAATACCATGTTAGTTTTAGGATCAGACATGAAATAAGCAGAAAAATGCAACACAAAGAACAATGAACACAAGTTTATCCTGGGAAAACCCTCCTACTTGAGGGAGAAAAACCCAGCAACAATATATCTCTCATATATCAGAAAGTGCAGAATAAGAGCAGAAATCTGCTTTACAATCAAACCCTTCTCAAGGGCGAATTTGACACAAAGAATGATGAGAATCTCTTCTTGATACAATCGAATATTAATCTCCTTGAAGTCAAACTGCTGCTACAAAATTATGATCTGCTGCTAGGACGCAAACTTCTCCTTGAGAGTGCGAATTGAATGATGAATGAATTGATCATTTGATGAATCAACTTCACCTTGTATATATACAAAACAAGGTGTCTCTTCATTTAGGTCGGCAACTTTTAAGGAATAAAAAATATAAAATATACTTTGCAAGTCAAGGCCGACCTGCCTTGAGAATCATTTATTTCATTTTATTTTATTTTTACTTAGGAAAATATCTCCCTAAGCTACAAACACTAACATCAACAACATGCCTTTCAATGTGGCAAGTTCTCCTTACTGGCACAATTTGATTACCACACTGACAGTTGCAGGAAAAGGCTACAAGGCGCCTTCTCGCACAGACTTGAGTGGGAGGTTAGTTAAACTTAATTTAATTTTTTTGATAAATTTATGTTCTTTAGTTTATGTTATTTATTTTATAGCAATTTATGATTAATTTAAGCTATTTTTTTGTTCAAAAATTAAAATTGTGTACTTAATTTCACTTTGTACTTGTAGGTTGCTTAATAATGCAATTAAAAGGGCAAGGGCAGCGGTAGAAGAACAAAGAGAAAAATGGAAAAAATATGGCTGTACTATTCTTTCCGATGGGTTTCCGATGGGTGGATGGATGGTAAAAACAGCACCGTCATTAATTTTTTGGTAGCTTGTAAAAATGAGGTGGTGTTTTTGAAATCAATGGATGCCTCCAACATAGTGAAAAATGCAGAAAATTTGGCTTGAATGTTGGAGCAAGTTTGCATGGAGGTTGGAATTGAAAATGTTGTGCAAATAATTACTAACAATGCAGTAGCATATGTGGCAGCTAGTACAATCCTCCAAGATAAACACCACACAATTCCTTGACCTTCTTTTGGAGGACATAGACAAACTAGATTGGGTCACACCGATTGTAGAGGATGCAAGGAGGATCACTAAATTTATCTACAATCATCCTTGGGTTCTTCACTTGATGAGGGCTCACACCCAAGGGAAAGAGTTGGTGAGATCCAGTGTGACAAGGTTTGCAACGATTTTCTTAACGTTGCAAAGCATTCTTGGTTCATTGACGGCTTTGAAACAAATGTTTGTGAGTCAAGCATGGCTAGACTCAACTTATTTGAAGAAAAATCTTCGAATTTAAATTCAAATTGAATATATATATTTTTTTAATGTCTTTCATTGTAAATTTGTAACTTTAATCTTTTTGCAATTTTATATTGTAGGTGTCAGAGCCCTTGGTTAGAGTTCTCTACTCGGTAGATGGGGATAAAACCCCAATGGGATATCTTTATGAGGCCATGGATAGGGCCAAGGAGGCTATAAGAAATTATTATAAGTCGAACAGCCTCAAATTTGATCCCATATGGGAGATAATTGATAGGAGGTGGAACCATCAACTCCACCAACCATCCATGCAGCAAGGTACTTCTTGAACCCCCATTTCTTCCATCCAGGCACCTACTCAGATCCTACTAGAGAGGTTATGGAGGGCCTCACTACTTGCATTCAGAGGATGACACCCTACGCTGAGGTGGCAGACCTCATTGTTAATGAATTGCAAAATTATAGGGAAAAAAGGGGTGCACTCTTTTCTTCAGACCTGGCAAAGCGAGCAATAAACAATTAGTCACCAAGTATAAGATTTGAAATTTACAAGTTACAACTATTGACAATTTGATAAAATATGGTTTGAACTTTTGACTTTCCTTTCTAAGTTTCTAACTCTTAAATTTTTTTGTAGATGTTTGGTGGACAAATTGGGGTGGAAATACCCCAAATCTCCAAAGATTCGCCCTCCATGTCTTATGCCAACCTTGTAGTTCATCCAATTGTGAGCACAATTGGAGCTTGTTTGAGGCCATCCGCACGAAAAAGAGGAACAAACTAGCTCAAAAACGCCTCAATGACCTTGTCTATGTGCAATATGATCTTCGTCTGCGCACAAGAAAGGTAGAGGAAATACTAGATAATCCAATTGATTTGGATGAGATAGATCCTTACAGTGATTGGACAGGGCGTGATGAGCAGCCTCCATTGTTTTCCGAGGATGATATCTATGATTTAGAGAGACTGGCAATGGAAGAGGGGGGTGGATTTGCATTCTCATTGGATGACATTGAGGATGAGCCTGAGGAGTCATTGCCAGTGCCACCGGCAGCAACGCCAGCATCTACATCCAAGATAGAGGTTGAGGAGCCACAACAGAGTCCTATGACTAGACATGGGAAGAGGAAGATGTGAATTTGTAAAAACTGAAATATATTAATGTAGTATTTACTTTCAATTTTATAAAAACAATTTGCTATTTTCATTTTGTTTCAAACTATCAGTATTAGTGCATTCCACATGAGGATGCCATTTTTGTATCTAATTTGCTTTCAAATCAATCAAATACAACTAGACTCAGCTTGTTTTTTTTTATGTACTCATTTATTGACTCATTGGATGCATCTTATCATTGAATTTTGCAAAAAAAATGCGTTTTTAATGAAATTTAAGCAATTTTTTTAAGTTGCCAAGTTTTTTCCGAGTCAAGTTTTTGGGGCTTGGCAAGTTTTTCAACTATGGTATAAAGATAGATGCAAGATAGAAGTTCAATAACTTAGTACAGTGTAATAATTTCATGCAGCTGTAGTTGACAGTCGTGGAGGTTTCCTTGCAAACTTTCGAGAGAATGCAAAACAGATTTCAAGGTGTAAATTGTTGCATACTTGTGTTCATTTCTGCACTTTGAATTTCAATTATGTGTGTGATGGATTTAATGTTAATTTTAAGCATTAGAAAATCAGTTACTGTGGTTAGAATTTTAATATGGTATTAGAGCTCAGAGTTTAAAAACCAGAAGGGCAGTTTTGCTTGGAAAATTGTGCAAGAGATTTTTTTGAAGAAAAATCATGCAACCAAGATTTGTGAAAATCAAAGGCGGATTTGTGTGAAAATCAAGTAGGATTCAAAGGAAATCCTAGCTTATTTTTGACAAAAAATCTTACAAGATTTTTATCTAAAACTTGCATGTTTTTTTTCTAAAAAATTGCAACCATAGGTTGTCAAAAATCGCACTAGGATCTATAAAAAGAAATTGTGGTTTTTTGCAGGTGAAAATCACATTTGTTTTTCTTGAGGATTCGTGACTAGTTTTCGTGCAAAATGACGGCTAGGAGGAAAATAAATCCTTAATGGCCAATAGCATGAAAGAGCAACCTCTACAAAAGCTCAGCTGAATGAGTTTGCTTCCAAGTTTGAGAAAGATTTCTCAATGGTTTCTTGTCTTTCTACCAGCACAATTTCAAACGATGCTTGGTTTGTGGACATTGGTGCCTCTAGGCATACAACATCGGCCTGACAGTGTTTTACAAAACTAGAAGAACACAACCCTAGAGCTCAAGTTAAGCCTTGTAACGATGCCAAGTATCTAGTAGTAGGATTTGATACAATTCCTTTTTTATTATGGTCAGGTAATTCTCTGGAGTTTGACAATGTTTTGCTTGTTTTTGGTCTCAGGAAAAATTTGCTTTCAATTTAATGGAAGATAAGGGCTTTGTAGTTGAATTCAAGAATCAACAAGTTCTTATCAAGTCGAAGGGATCTAGCCCAATTATAGTACAAGTTATAGGGGTTAGAGAAGGCAAACTTTATAGGTTACAGGATGAACTAGTTGTAGTTTTAGTTCATCATAGTGATAATTTGTGTGAGTTATGGCACAAGAGTATGGGGCATCTGGATTATGCAACATTATCTATTCTGAGAGAGATTGTCACAAGACTTCTAGAGTTCAACATTGAACAACAAAGAGTTTGTAGAGGATGTACACTTGACAAGCATGCTAAGGTTGCTTTCCCAAGCAGCAAGCATAGGTTTAAAAGGAGTTTAGACTTGGCGCATTTGGATGTGTGTGGACCAATGTCAATAAGATCAATTGTCGGAAGCATGTATTATGTTTCCTTCATTATTGATTTCTCTCGCAAGACATGGATCTATTTCTTAAAGACTAAAGACGAGGCCATTAGCAAGTTTAAGGAGTTCAAAGCTCTATTTGATAACCAAACAAGGAAGCAGATCAAGGTCTTGAAATCGGACTATGGGGGAGAGTATACCTCCAAGGAGTTTGAAGGTTTGTACAAGGAGGCAGGGATAAAGAGGGAGTTGACAATTCCACACAACCCATAGCAGAATGGAGTTGCAGAATAGAAGAATTGATCAATCATAAGGGTTGTTGAGGCCATGATTCATGACCTAGACTTGCCAATGTTTCTTTGGCCAGAAGCATGTCTTACAGTAGTCTACATTCAGAATAGGTGTCCTCATAGAATTTTGGAGGACAAGACACCAAAGGAGGCATTTTGTGGTGTGAAGCTAGAGGCGAGTCATTTCGACATCTTTAGTTGTCTAATATATTTCTATATACTTGTAAAGAAGAGGACAAAATTGGAACCTTCCAACAAGAAGGGTTTATTTGTAGGTTAAAATGAGACTTCAAAGGCATATAGAGTCTACATTCTAGTTGTAGTCAGCTGAGATGTCAAGTTTGAGGAAGGCTTTGCATCCAAAAAATCTTAGAAATTCATTCCTATAATAGAGAATGAGGACTAGAAAGTTCCAAAGGTTGGATCTCCAAAGATTCCAATTGTTTCCAATTCTAGACAGGAGCCTTTAAGTGAGGAAGGAGAAACTTCAACGCCTTCTTCTTCTATTAGAAGACCTCGATGGTTTGAACAGACATTGAGGGATGCTCAAGAGCATGTTGAGGCTCTTAGGAGCACATTCAAGGAAAGTAGGCCTCTGAAGAAGTTTCCTAACTACATAGCATTGATGAGTAAAATCATCAAGTCTTCCAGCCTCCAAGAAGCAGTGGATCAGTAGTTAGCTGATATTATGACCAAGCCTTCAGCAAAAGGGAAGTTTGAAGCATGTAGAGACAAACTTAGATTGGTGCAGAATTCCTTTCTTGCTAAAAGAGAGTGAGTTTTTAGCTCAGTT
Organism: Sequoia sempervirens; assembly: GCA_007258455.2. Classification (NCBI taxonomy): domain Eukaryota; kingdom Viridiplantae; phylum Streptophyta; class Pinopsida; order Cupressales; family Cupressaceae; genus Sequoia; species Sequoia sempervirens. Next base: position 13,517 of record VDFB02041288.1, read on the forward strand.
TAGAACTTTTGCACAAGTTTAGTGTGAATGTGCAAGTAGTTCAAGTTATTTCTATTTTTTAATTCATTTTAGTGATTAAAGTGAAAGCCTTCTATTTAGTTAATTAAGCCTAATAAAGTGTAGATAACCACTAATGATTTAGACTTATCTTCTGTAATGAACCGGACCAAAAAATTTCAATTCTCAAATTACAATCAGCAATGCAACACACCCGTTAGGGTTAGATAAATCAAACCAGCAGTTACAATATAACTCTTTGCCAAGAATGCGCACTCAATCTCAACAAGAGAGAGGCTGTCATATGGCAAGAGGATCGTCAGTACATTAATCAGAACTGCAACTGGAAGTAACTCTAACCAAGAATGTGTCCAAGATGGACGAGCATATGGTCAGAGGATCTCTACCACTACAAATGCTGAAAGTAAACTCAACACCCAGAATGTGCTTTCAAACCCGGAGTGGGAATGGAGCTACCATAGGGCGGAGATGTACGATATTACAATGCAAATCAAGTAAATAGGCGGCAAGCCAGCCTCTTCCACTTATTCAGTGGGCAATTACAAACATGATAAGCAAAACTGAGAGAAATGCTGACAGTACTACTGTTCAGCTTACAATGAGAAGTAGAATGCCTGCAAGATCAAGGATTTAAGCTCTACAAGTTGCTGCAATAGTAAAGATGTCATCCACTAGGTCAATAATGAATTCCTAACACCCGTCCTTCGCTAATATGCAATTTTCTCAAGTCTGATCTGACAGACCAGCAACATGAATTACAGAACCAGCAATACATAAACTCAATGAAAAGCTCACAACTCACTCATTTCTCACTCAAATTACATGAAAACTGATGCAAAATACTCTTAAAATGATGGCGCCTAGTTTAGTTATGAGAAAGGACAGCTAAAAGTGGCTATTAATTAATGGCACGGATCCCAAAGCACTCCAGAAAGGGCGCCCTACAAGGAATGACGAATTTGCTTTATAAAATCATAAACTTCGTATTAAAATCTGCAAATATTCATGAAGGGTCTCTTCCAACAGAGAAAACCAATGAGACAATACCCAGAACAACTCTTTTTGTATTTTTTGATTTATGAGTGAAACTATAGATTCAGCCCTGTTATCAGCAACTCCAGAAAATGACATAAAATGCAATAAACTGAACTACATAAGTAAACCCAAACTACAAATGCAAACCTCACTACAAAATGTCACTCAAACAAGCAAACCTCTCCACTAGGTGCTATCTCTCAAGCACGAAGTCGAGCCAAGGCTAGGAGGCATTCATTCCTCGAAGCAATCCTGTTACCATTTCGGCAGCATAACAATATAGAAGTCATAAGATAATAAAATGAAGAGCAACTGCCTCCTTATATAGACCCTTTGAGAGAATCTCAAGAAACCTCTAGAAGGTGCGCCCCACTTCAAGACCTTTTTAGGTTTTTGACTTTGACTTGGCTGCTTCCTCAAAAAGGCGTACCTTTTCTTTAGTGATAAAATCACTTTAAAATAAAACATATTCTTCTCCAAAGGTTGGCGTCCAATTTCTCTTAAGCAATTATTCACTTTAGAAATATTAAAATATTTCCCCATGAGATGACCACCCTTAAAGTCCCCCTTTTTAAAATAACTTAAAGTCGTATTACTAGGACAAGGGGTTATTTTATAAAATAAAACATTATTGACTTTAAATAACTTATTTCTCCAAAATGAACCTCTTAAGCCAAAAATCATAATCACCCAATGAACTGCAAGTGAAGGAAAGTTGACTGAGCTGGTGCTGACTGGACCACTGCCAAATATAGAATTTACTAAAAATAGTAAATTCAAGAAGTTGCTCAGAATGTAATGCATGCGACACCATTGCGAAGCTTTCTGAAAACCCAGAAAGAGTCCGCAATCCAAAAACCCAAACTCAGAGATGTAGCTGTCATAACTTACTAAAAATAGTAAGTTCAGAAAGGTTACCCGAAGCAGTTGCAAGTCATACCTTTGCGAAGCTCTCTGAAAACCTAGAAGGAATCCAGAATCCAAACATCCAAACTCCAACAAGCAGAACCCTGAATCTTCAAGAGAATCCTTCAAACAGCCGGAAACCCTAATTCTGCCATTGACTTGTCGATAGCAAATTGGGAATAGGCTACCAATCACTGAAAAGTGAAGTGCTAAAAACGGGGACATTACATCTTCCAAGTCATCTTCTGTGTGAGATAAGATTTCTATTTTGGAAGATTAGATTTTTAGCTAAATAGTATAAAAATAGATGCAAGATAGAAGTTCAATAACTTAGTATAGTTTAATAAGTTTGTGCACCTATAGTTGACAGTCGTGGAGGTTTCCTTGTAACCTTTCAAAGGAATGCAAAGCAGATTTCAAGGTGTAAATTCTTGCATACTTGTGTTCATTTCCGCAGTTTGAATTTCAATAATTTGTGTGATTAATTTAATGTTTATTTAAGCATTGGAAAATTAGTTACCATGATTGGAATTTTAATAACGGGGGTTTTGATGTGGGATGTTGGGGCATAGTTTTGCAGGAGGAAAAAAACCTCATGCTATGAAATGTTGGAGCAGATAGTGGGGAGGCCAGCTTTTGTAAATTGAAATGCAGAGGATTATGTAATACCAGATTTGGCCTGGGATCTGAGTTGATGTTAAGCATCGTATTGACCTGGGATCTCTTTGACTTAAATAAGATGGAATCCTTCATCCTCGATATTAATGAATTGAGATTTGTTAGGAGAGGAGAAAGTCTTTTTTCCATAGCAGCATGATCAGGCCTCCACGTTGTAAAAGCGCTTGGTTGGGTGTGACCCTCTGTATCGGATTCATCACATGATCTCATTATTCTCCAAAATAGAACATCTATGTAAAGGAAATTTGGCATAGGAGTACTAGAGATCAGGTATTCAAATGCTCTACATGACAGTGCAGCATAACTCTTGTGGGCACCCTAACAATGTATGTTTTCTTCCATTATTTGATTCACTTACAAGGGATACAGAAGTCTATGCAGTCACCATGATCATCTTGTACGTTTGGGGCTTGATTGTGATAAGTTCAAACTTTCTGTTCTGATCAGTCACCTTTTCTGCATTGTTTGGTACTAGGCAGAGAGATTCTGAGAGATTCTCGTAGTGAAATCACCTCATTTAGTCTTTATAGATGATCTCCTAGAATGTTACTAACATTGGTGACAACATTACACAGCCTTGACACATACACACCATGTCACTCCCACATGTAAGGTTTCCCATGAACATCACAAATTTCCAAGGGATTCATGTCACATAGCACTTTATCTCAAAACCACTTGATTGCATATGGGAGACTGCACTGTTGACTGGCATGTATGTACTGCTCCTGATTCAACCAACCGATAGTATACAGGTGAGGCTAAGGTTTGGTTGGAAGATTCATCATCTTGAGTCCTTGACAGCATCTTTCAAAATTAGATTCTCCTAACTACTGCTATCCATGATGAAATGTAGACCTATCCCCTTAACCCACATCTATGAGTGGCACAGGCACTCTGCTTTCTCTTGATCTGAGACAGAAACTTGTGCCTTGGTACTGATGGATTAAGGATCTATCTCAATGATTTGCTTTCCTTTGTCCACAACCAGCAATAAAGCATCTGTTGGTGTCTGTACTGAAGATTGTGTCTCAAGTCATTAATGCTTCTTGGGTGCAACTCATTTGAGTTCAATTTACTTTTGCAGGCATTACACTATTTTCAAATCTCCTACTTTTTTTGCAGGCCAAATTTCTTTGGAGGAAGCTTTTCATTTTGTTAATTTTTGACACTGAGACTCCTTCTTGTGCTACTTGTCAAAATTGATGCCACCTTTCTCTTTCTTTGGATTTTGCTTGTTTCCCAAAAAAAAATTAAAAAAAATCTTGTCTTTATTTATGATTTTTTTTCCATCTCCACTACAAGCCTATCAGCTTCTCCAATGTCCTGATGTTACAATTCATGAAGTCTGTTCCTTCTTAGCGTAAATCCACAAGCTGCCACAATATTTAGGATCATTTGCCACTTGCTGTCACATTTACCAACTGCTGCTAACAATTCACAAAATAATAAAATATGTTTAAATAATTTTGCATCGTCTAGTTTTGAACATCGAACATGACAACATTCATTCAACATTTGGAGGTGGTCATTGTAGTTCTTACTATGTAGTACTCGGCATCCTCAAACTCCGCCTAAGTTTTGCCAAGAGTTTCCTTTGGGTCAAGTGATAACTCATCCTCTTTTTTGTCTTGTAGAAAATATGATTCCCACCATTTTTTGACAATAGAGGCGGCTTTCAAAAGTGCAAATGTTAACTTTTTGTTTTAAAGAAAATTATTTACAGCGCAGATATGATTTTAAATTATCAACCCATTTGTCTCCATCATTGGTTTTTCCTTCAAAATGAGGAGTTTCAAAATATACTCATACTTCAAGTTCGTCATACCCCCAAAGGGCCTTTACTTAACGAAGAGGGGAATGCCTTGACTACAACTAGTGATGAGACATCAAAAAACAACTCTATTGTCCCTCTCTTCTCATCAAAGGCTTAGTTAAGAAATACTTTGAATAGAAAGTCCAAACCATCTTTGCCTACCATTTGAGATCGCATGAACTGGCAAAGAAGATAATTTTAAGGGTTGTGTCTTAAGATTGTACTTCACACAGCCAAACCTCATTCAATGGGTCATTCAAACATAATACAAAGTCAAACCATTCTAAAACCAGATACAGATTAAACTGGTAATCCAAAGGACAACACATTGAATTGCAGAAACTTGATGTGTTATGAAAGCAATGAACCACAAATAAATTCAATAAGTGCAACTAATATATCATAATGTAAATGAAAGCTTTATTGAAAGCAAGGGTTATTTACAAAGTGAAAAATATTGCAAAGAGATGTGAAGCTACAACACTGATTTTTACATTCAATGGCAACTCCTATAGAGTTATTTTTAGAAGGAAATGAATTCTTGAAAAATATAAAATGAAGCCATTTGTCTTGAAAACTGAAAAGCCATGTGACAAGCATTTCCCCAAGAAGCCAAAAAAAATCGACTTT
>VDFB02041289.1:0-43111 GCA_007258455.2 Sequoia sempervirens
AATGCATATAAGGATCTAATCTAAGACAACACATATTGAATTTTAATAGTATGTAAACTAAAGAAAAAATTCAAACCCATTAAAAAATTACTCTATAATATAAGACACACAAAGATTTTCCTATCAAAGAAAGAAGCAATGCAAGATAAAATAAAACACTATCTACTTAATCTAACAACACTGCTTTAATAAACATACCATTCAAAGAATATGTTAGGTGTAGTATTGATGCAAATGTGCAAGATTGATATGTTATATGAGAGGTGTACCATCCATTTCCATTAATGTATAGGAACCATACCCATAATTTTCTTCAATTACATAAGGTCCTAGCTAATTAGGGCTGAATTTTCCTTTTTCACTCAGAGGAGCATTGACATTACGTTGATTCTCATATAATACCAAGTCACCTTTATTAAATGCACGAGGGATGACATGATCATTATAACTACGTTGCATTCATTTAGAATACGCTTGGAGATTCTTGAGAGCGTTAATGCATTGTTCATCAAGTATTTCAAGCTGATGCAATAATTGCTCTTTATAAGTAGTATCATCGATAAGTCCCCTAAGAGAAATTCATAATGAAGGAATTTCTAACTCTAAGGGCATTATCACTTCGACACCATAAACAATGTTGTAGGGAGTGTCTCGAGTAGATTTTCTAATACTTGTACAATAATCCCACAACACATAAGTTAATTGAGTGTGCCAATCTTTATTATGCTTACTTACCATTTTCCTTAAGATTTGCTCAAAAGTTTTTTTAGTTGATTCTGCTTGACCATTTTATTGTGGGTAATATGGTGTAGAAAAGTGATGTTGAATATGAAATGTTTCCAAGAATTTCTTCATGTCATTGTTCTTAAATGGAGTTTCATTATTTGAAACTAATATAGAAGGAAGACCAAAGCGAGCAATAATGTGTTCCAATATGAAATGACATACTGCATCAGTTGTCATGGAGCAAAGAGGGATAGATTCTACCCATTTTGTGAAGTAATTTGTCACGGTAATTATAAATGTATGTCCAACAAAAGAGGGTGGTGATATTTTTCCAATAAGATTCAAACCAAAAACTAAGAATGGCCAAATAAGAACTTAGGCATGAAGCTTGGAAGTGGGAGCATGAATCAAATTGTTGCATTCTTTATATTTATGACATTTCTTAACGTGAGAAAAACAATCTTGTTCCATGTGTCACCAATAATATCATATATAGATTAATTTTTGAACTAATGTTCTTCCTCCAAAATTTCCTCCACAAGCACCTGCACGAGCTTCTTCAAGTACTATAGGGATTTCAGATTATTTAAGACATCTAAGCAAGAGACCATCAAATGACCATTTATATAGAACGCCTAGTAGAATTATATATTTAGATGTGAGTTTTCAAAGACAAGCTTGAGTTTTCTTAGTTGAAGGCTTAGGAAAGGTAACTTCTTTTAAGTAATTGAATATCGTCATGTACCATTCACTAGAGTTTTTGACATTGGTTAATAACACTTCTTTAAATTTTTCATCTATCGATGGTTTTAGGGTTTTTTGGATTGTGAATGTGAAATCAACAAAAGGATCTTTAGGAGATAGAAGGGAAGTAACACTTGCCATTGCATCTGTATGCCGATTATTTTTTGGTGGTATGTTGTCAATGGTATATGATTCAAATTTATCTAATAATGTCATCATGAGGTCTTTGTACCAAATGATTTTATCATGTTTTACTTGATATGAACCATTATTTTCTTAATGACTAGTTGAGAATCATCGAATATATAGAAATGTGTTGAACCCCTAAGGCTAACGCTGCACATATACTAGCAATTCAAGCTTCATACTCTATAGTTTTATTTGTACATAAGAATTTAAGATGCTAGGATAAGGGAATAGGCTTTCTTGAAGGAGGAATTATTACAACTCCAACTCTAGAGTCAGTTCGACACTTAGAACCATCAAAATACAACTCCCATGTTTCTTTTTCTTTTTCAATAGTCAACACACTTTCATCAGGGAATGAGTCCATGTTAGGTAATGCTAAGGGAGAAGGATCATCAGATAAATGGTCAGTTAAGGGTTGAACTTTAATTTCCTTTTGAGAGAAAAATTTAAGATCAAACTCAGTTAATAACATAACCCATTTAGCTAAGCATCCTGATAAATCAGTTTTAGCAAAAAGATGTTTTAAAGGACTAAAATTTGTCATCACATGAATTTTTTCATTTAATAAGTAATGTCTCAATTTGATAGTAGCAAATACAAGATCCAAGCATTGTTTTTCTATCATTGTGTATTGTGTCTTGTAGTCAATCAAAGTTTGGCTAATGTAATAAACAAGATGTTCTCTACCACTGTTGTCTTTTTGAGCCAAAAATGTTGCTAGAGCATGGGATAATGTTGTTGTATAAAGGATAAATGGTCTCTCTTGCATAGCGGGTTGTAAAATAGGTGGAGTACCGAGATAATATTTCAAACTTTCAAAGGCTTGTTTACAATCCTCATTCCACTTAAACACAACTGCTTTCTTAAGTTGTGTAAAGGGTAATGTTCGACTTGCTAAGGATGCTACAAAATGACAAATAGATTAGATTCTCTGTTGTAGGGTGTGTAATTGATAATTTTTTTTAGGAGGTGGCATGTTAATGATAGCATCAATTTTCTTTGTGTCCACCTCAATCCCTCTATGAGATACTATAAAACCTAAAATCTTTCCACTATCCACACCAAAGACACACCTTTTTGGATTCAATCTCATGTTATACTTTTGCATTCTTTCAAATATTTTTTGAAGGATGTTAACATTATCTTGTCGAGTTAAATATTTTGCTAGAATACCATTAACATAATCTTCCAAAAGCTTGTGTATGTAATCGTGAAATATCAATGTCATAGATCTTTGATGTGTTGCACCTCTATTCTTTAATCCAAAAGGAATATCCACCCAAAAAAATTCCCCCAAGCTATAGTGAATGTTGTCTTGTATTGATCTTGAGGGTTAATAAATATTTGATTATATCCCGAGAATCCATCCATGAATGATAACAAAGCATGTCCCACAGTTGAATCTACTATCATGTCAATATTAGGAAGTGGAGAGTCATCTTTTAAATATGATTTACTAAGATCATGAAAATCCATACACATCCTAATATGATTATTAGGTTTTGCAACTACAACAATGTTTGAGATCCATGGATAATAGTCAATAGGTCAAATAAAACTATCTTCAAGGAGTTTTTCAATCTCAGCTTTAACCAATAAAGCTATCTTAGGATTCATCTTACATATCTTCTGTCTTAATGGTTTAGCATCTTGTTCAAGGACTATGTTGTGTGTTACTATCTTAACATCAATACCCAACATATCCGAATAATTCCAAGCAAAGTGTTCATGAAATTTGTGTAATAAGGTTGCATGATCTTCTCGTTCATCCTCATCAAGGCACTTTCCTATTTGAATCACTTTTTCTTCATTAGATGTGTCCATTGGTATATTGATTGTATCTCCCATAGGAAGTGCATTTTGTCTCAAAATTTTAGAATTATGTTCTTTAATATTGTCAACATCATTGATTTATTTTTCTTCATCCACTTGGTTAGCACTAACATAGCACAAGTGACTCCTTTTTTCTTAGAGGGAGGAAATGACTTATCATAAAAACCTAACATTTCTTTCAAAGCTTCATCATCTTCAAAGTATTCCAATGATTCCTCACATGTTGTATCAATCAATTTAGGATGCTTTAAAGTGAGAGTTGTCTTAGAGGAACTACACATGATGGTGTTGATGTTGAGTGAAGGTCTTTTTGCTGCTTTCGTTATCTTAGAAGGACAATATCCAAGAACACTTTTTTTTTCTTTGTGTATTAGGCTCTAGAGGAACACAAATGCCTTGTTATTTTCTTCCACATCCTTTTCCACTATGACCAAGTTGTTTCAAGAGCTCATAACCTCTTCCATAAAGTCTTTCCATCTCTTTCAAATCTAATGGTTGTTCATAGTCCACTTCATCAAAGTTTCTTGTATAATGCATGCCTTCTTCTAAAGTGGATGAAGTAGATGTTTGCGAGGGTTCTTTTGAGTTTTTTGTTGACATTACCATCGATTCTTTTTCATTTTTAGATTGTTTTGTTGTCATCTTATATTCTCGCATGAATGTTGGTGTGAAATCTAAGGAACCCCAATCGTCTTCCAATAACTTTGTGACTTCTTCAATATGCTTTTATTTTTATTGTGCTTGCATGATTTCAAATTTTGAAGTTGGTATCTATGTTTTCATAGGACTTTGTTTATCTTTCTTAGTGTGCAAACAAATTTCAGGTTCAGGGTCGGCCTTGACTGCACATAAACTTTATTTTTGTAAACATACTTTATTAAATGATGAAGAGTCAAAGGAACCACATGCATTTCATGAATCCATGGTATACCTAAAAGAATATTATATGAACGATCATGAGGCATAACATGGATAGTAGTTTGTAATGTGGCTTTCCAATGGTAACAGGTAATTTGATCACTCCAAGCATTGTTTTCCTATATTATCAAATCCACGAATGGACAACGAGATTGGTTCAATATTACTCTTATCAATTCCAATCCTATCCAAAAGGTTCACACTATACACATTAAGGGTTGAGCCATTGTCAACAAGGGTTCTCTTTATTCCTTTCTTATTAGTAATGGCTATGATCATGAAAGCTTCATATTGTTTTTGAACTTCCAAGGAGGGCAACTCACTTTGGCGAAAAAAAATATCTAGATTAAATTCATTCATTCCTTGAACTAGGGATACCACATCATTTGGATTTGTATTAGGAGGAACCAAAACTTGTTGCAAGGCTATTTGAAGCATACTATGGTAATTAGGTGAGGCTTGAATAAGATCCCATATGGATATCTTAGTAGGAGTATTCTTAAGTTTTTCAACAAGATCATACTCATTTCTAGTATGTTAAGGAAAGTGAGGAGCACTAGCAAATATAGGTTGAGGCAATGGTAATGAAACGAGAGTTATTTTTTGTTTCCTATTTTTCCTTTTGTTAAATGTATGAGCAACGGTATTGTAACTCAGTTGTTGTGAAACATTGTAACTATAAATTTTCCTTGTAAATTTCAAGATATCTCCCAATTTTAATGGTTTCTTTTTAGGTGGTTCTAAGTTGAGCATGGGTTTGTTTTGAAATTGAGGTTGATGTGAGGGTGGGTAAAGGATAAGTTGAGGTGTGATCGCGTTAATGTCTCTTTGTTTCAGTTTGTCATGAAAAGCCTTAGTGGATGAACCTTGTGAGATGAAGTACTCACTTAGGGCTTCATCTAACATATCAAAGTCATCACTACTAAAGGGCTTGAGGGATAGGCTAACTTGAAAAAAGAGATTTGACATAATCAAATAACTATGCTTTCTCTAAGGGTTTTGTTTGTTTCTTTTGTTGTTTTTGGTTTTTATTTTTGTTTTCTAATGATTGTAAAATGCAAACTAATCTATCAAATAATGCAATGATACTAAAAATGAAAGAAAAGTATAGAAATATAACACTAAATTTAACTTAAATATGCAAGAAATTTTTTCCACAATGTTACAAAATCTAACTAAATGAGTAATAACTTGAATGCACAAACAAATTGTTTCAAGAATTTAATTCTCAGATCTAAAAAATAGTAACAGAAATGCAAAACATAGACTAAAAAGCACTTAAAAATTTGTCAAGAATTTATGTATAGGGACTCATTTTCCCAATGGGTGAATGGGTCCCAAGTCAAGGTTTTTTAAATTTGAATTTTCAGATTATGATTTTATCCTATGTGATTTTTGTTTCTGATCTGTAACAAAAAATTATGTAATAGATTTTTCTAGATTTATTTCTCTAAATGCAAGTTTAACTAAGGTCAAATGATGAACTATGTGACTATTTTTAAGATGCAATATGAATATAAATCTAAATATAAATTATTGAATGATGATCTCAATGCAAGTATTATGCAAAATAAATTCAGATTTAGTGCAATTTTTCTAATTTTTGATAATTTTAAGTGATGCAAAGATGCAAATTTAACTCTAAATGCAATGTTAACTAATGAAAATTATAATAACCCTAAATGTAATGAAATTAATGCAAACCTGATGCAAACTAGTGCATAACTCAGATCTAGGGTTAAAAGGACTCCATTTTTCAAAATTTTGTTGTACAAGGTCAGGTTCACCAAAATGAAACATAGAAAAATAGGGCGCTCCTAGGGTTTCCCAAAATGGAAAAGTGGATCCAAAGAGGGAAAATGTGTCCTAATTCTATAATTTTTTTAGGAAATGAGATCCCCACAAAGAATTGAATTACTACCCTTAGGAGAATCAATTCTATGGAGGAATCTTCATATTTCCTTTTTATGTCAGGATGGGGGTCTAGGTCAAACAAAAATTTGGGGATAAAGATTAAAAATAGAAAATCAAATCCAAAATACAATCTATAACTTGGATCTAGTAGATTAAGGATAAAACTAAAGGGACCAACAAAGTTTTTAGAAAATCTAAGAGGGATAAATGTTGTGCACCTGTCACAAAACATTGTTTCTGCAACCCTAACATGGACTCATTCACCCAAGGGTAAATGGGTCATGGTAGACTTTTCTAGAAAACTCCGAATCTAATATTTGAGTCAGAGACCTGCACTTCTTCCCTATAACTTTGAACCTTCTCTCCTAGATACATATCGGTGAAAAATCTATAAAACAAAATTGTTGTTTGTTGGTGGATAGGGTTTTGCCTTAATCAAACCCAAAGTTTGGTAATTAAACCTTGATGAAAGATACAGATACAAACAAAATTAGGGTTAAGTTATGAAGAGTCATGAAACATACATGAAATAGTACTTCCAATTTTAAAATCATTCAAACAAATTGCTGAAAAAAACTAATTCATCAATGTAAAACATAATGGTGTTAGAATAACTTCCTATTAAACCATGAACATTACAACTGTCCTTACAATATTTACTATTGTTCCTCTATATGTTATTCCATTTCTTATATCAAAACTTATAATTAATTCTAATAAAATATGCGTGCTTTTTAATTTTTAAAATATTTTAACAAGATTATTTTGAATTATTTTTTAATATCAATTTAGAAACTTGCTTTTAATTGAAATAATACATTTAATATTATCCTAAATATTTTGACAGTTTCTATTTAATCATCTTTAAGAGGTGAAATTTTTAGCAAATAATATTTGACAATAATTCATTTTGAAAATATTTTTAATTATAAAATTTAATCTCTACTTTTAAAAAGATAAATATTATGGAACTTTTAATTGATTTCCAATGATAATTAACAATATCCAATTAGAAAAATTATTATATTTTGGAAACTCGGCTTTGCTCTGCAACTTCCCGCTTTGGCTATTTTTTTGAATTTTTGGCCCCTGCATTGATTTGACTATTTCATGGGATGGTTAGGGGGGGCGGGAAGGCTCCCCATTCCAAGGATGTTGTCTCTTTGTTTGGTGTTGTGTCTGTGGTGGCATCAGCCAGCCTAGTTGTACCCCATGTGACTTCTCTGCCTCGTACTTCCATCCTTTCCTCTAGGGAAAAGACTGAGGGTCTTTCTATAAAGTCACCCTTATCCCCTATTTTTGGGTTTGACTCTTTCTTCTCTGTAGAAGAACTGGTTTCCTACGTGGATAAACTAGTGGGTTCTGACTCGCTAGCTTTGGGTAAAAGATTGTTGGAGTTTGCTTCTTGCTCTGTGACTAGATGGGAAGTTGATGTCCCTAAAGTTCTCATGTTGAAGGCAAATGGATCATCTCAAAATGACATTGGCTAGAAAGTTCTTGGCTTATAGGCCGAATATAGAATTGGTTCATCAATGGGCTGCTTCTACTTGGAATCTCAAAGGCAGTGTCACTATTAATGCCATGCCTAAAGGTGTCTTTCTTTTCTCCTTTTTGGTTTATAAAGATATGCTTAAGGTTTTAATTGGAGGCCCTTGGGCCTTTGACTCTTGGTTTAAATTTTTTTTCTCCCTTTGCAAATGGAAACCAGTTTTTGATCCTTCAGCTGACTTGGGTGCCTCTACTCCAACTTGGGTTCGCCTACATAACTTACCTCTTGAGTTCTGGGAAATGGGTATTTTGAAAGGTATAGCCAACTCTTTTGGTAGTCTTCTAGCCATTGATAAGATTAATTAGGAGAGGTCTAGACTGGTATATGCTCGTATTTGTGTAAATGTGGCTATGAATTCGGTCTTGCCATCTTCTGTCCTCCTTAAGTCAAAATTTGGTAATTGGACTCAACCTCTAGAATATGAAAATACCCGTCTCTTTTGTCAGTCATGCAAGAAGTTTGGTCACCCCATTGACTCTTGTGAGAAGAAACTTGCCAAGGGTACCTTTGCAAATGAGAAAAAGTAGGTTGAAGGTTCCTCTGCTAATGTTCTTTCTTCTATTGCTCAACTAATAGAAGTTCCTATTGTCCCTTTGGCTATAGTCCCTCAATAGAAGGAAATCCTAATCCCTAGTGGGGAGGCTATTTTGGTTGAACCCCTTGTTGTTTCAAATGAATCAGTTGGCTTGAACACTAAGGGTGTAGCCTTTGTTTCTAGTTTCCCTACCCCTCCCTTTCCGAAGATGCAAGATACAGGGGAAGAAAGGGATATTATTATTGGGGGGGATCCAAAGGAGGTCTCCCTTATGAAGGAAAATTTGTGGTCATCCCTGGGAAAGGTTCAAGATCTTGGAGTGGGAGCTGACTTGGAAGATGGAGAGCTAGTGCATTTTGACACCAGTCTTTCCTTGGAGGAAATGTCTTTCCTATCCCAAAAGGAGGCAAGAAACTTGAATGACTCTCTGGCCTTGCTAGGATCTCTACGTTAGTCGAGTGATAAAGAAGATGAGGATGAATGGTCACAAGCCCCAATCAAATCTAAAAAGAAAAAGAAGTTGGATGTTGGGGGGGGATAAGGTTGGTAGAACATCCCAAAAGGATTCAAGAATCAAAGAAACTGTCAGGGATGTGGCTGTTGGGAAACAAAGAATGTCAGATTTGATCACAGGATCGAAGTCCAAAAAGAACTAACCTTGGCTATTTTTTTGGGGTTTTGAAGGTGCTGCACCCTATTTTTTGCTATGAAGTATCTCTCATAGAATATTAGGGGCCTTAATATCCCCTACAAACAATTTTTGGTTAAAACATGTATCCTGGAAAATAAAGTAGATGTTCTTCTCCTCCAAGAAACCAAGATGAAGAAGGAGACTTTTGATAAGGCTATTTTGAGCATCTGGCTTAGTGTGAATTATTTTTTCAGTGAGGCTGAAGGGAATTGTGGAGGTATAGCTACCATTTGGAGATAAAAAAACCAAGATACACTAGCTCCTCTTTCATGAATTCACATTTTTTGAGGTTTATCATAAACAAGTCTCTTCATTCAATTTCTGCAAAACTATGTCAAGATGCTGCAAGTTCTCTTCTTTAGTCTTACTAAACACAAGTATTTCATCCAAATACACAACAACAAATTTTCCAATAAAAGGCTTCAAAACTTCATTCATTAGTCTCATAAATGTGCTTGAAGCATTTGACAATCCAAATGGCATTACAATCCACTCATACAAACCCTCATTGGTTTTAAATGTAGTTTTCCACTCATTCCCTTCTCTTATCCTAATCGGATGATAACCACTTTTTAATTCAATCTTTGAGAAATAACATGGACCTCCCAAGCAATCCATCAAATCCTCCATTCTAGGTATTGGAAACCTATATCTAATGGTGATTTTTTTTATTTCCCTTGAGTCAGTACACATTCTCCAATCCCCATCCTTTTTAGGTGCTAAAACTATAGGGACAAAACATGGACTCAAACTTTCCCTTATTAGGTCTTTATCTAACAATTTTTGGACCTGCCTTCTTCTTTCCTCATTCTATTTGGGAGTCATCTTGTATGCAGCTTTATTTGGTAAATTTGCACCAAGGATCAGGTCAATGTGATGGCTTACATCTCTCATGGGAGGCAAAGAGCTAGGTAACTCATCAACTACAATATCCTTGTATTTGTTCAACAAAGCTTGAACCTTACTAGGTATACCCTCAACCTTGTTAGATGCTAAAACATATTTAGGTCTGATCACTAACGAAAATCCCTGTCTACCTTCTTCCTTCAATGTTTTCAAGAATTCTTTCTCCCCAACTACCATAACACTAGACCCAACTTGTTTATCAAATTCCTCATCTTCTAGGGGTGTCAAGGTGACTGAAGTTCCATCTTTTTCTATCACATAAATGTTTTTCTACCCATCATGCTTGGACTTTCTGTCATACTGCCAAGGTCTTCCTAGAAACAAGTGACAAACATCCATGGGGATGATGTCACATAGGATTTTATCTTTATAACTCCCAATATTAAACTCTACCCATGTTTTCTCATTGACCAAGACTTGTTGACCATTATTTATCCAAGATACTTTGTAAGGTGTGGGGTGTGGGATTCTCTTCATGTTTAACTTCTCAACCATCTCCAAGGAAAACAACATATCAGTAGAACCTGAATCAACAACTACCTTACATACCTTTCCATGTGACTTGCAGGTGGTTCTAAACAATGATTTCCTTTGTGGAGGCTCTTTGACTGTTGGCACCTTAATGAGTGTTCTTCTCATCATCAAAGACTCACCTATCTAAGGAGCAACATGTTGAGATGGTGAATTAACACTTTCATTGTCTTCCTCATGCACAATTTGGGTTATCCTCTCACCTCCATGTGAAATTGATGCTTGCTTGTCCGAGAACTTCCATGTTGGATGACCAAATTGGTTGCATTGATAACATCTACCTAAGAAGGTATTTGACTCTCTCCCTTGTCCACCAAACCTACCTCTACCACTAGATCTTCTTCCTCTGAAATTTCTTCTTGATTCACCACTTTGCTCTTGGTGGCTACTTGATTCTCCTTGTTGCTTTTGTGATTGTCCTCTTGCACCAAAGTTGCCTCTACCTCTGAAGTTCTTTCCTCTACCTCTTCCTTGCTA
Organism: Sequoia sempervirens; assembly: GCA_007258455.2. NCBI lineage: Eukaryota > Viridiplantae > Streptophyta > Pinopsida > Cupressales > Cupressaceae > Sequoia > Sequoia sempervirens. The sequence continues at coordinate 11,014 of VDFB02041289.1, forward strand.
CTCTTGTCTCCTTTTTATCCTTTCCTCTGCCTTGACAACCAACTAAAAACACTCTTCAACTGTCCTAGGTATAGTGAGACCAATTTCATCTTGAATATTGAGCCTTAGCCCATTTAGATATCTTGCTACCTTTTCTACTTCATCTTCAGTATGTCCTGATCTAACACTTAATTTATGGAACTCTTTAGTGTATGCCATAACATCTAACTCATTTTGTTTTAAATTTTGCAGCTTACTAAAGGTATGAATTGCATAACCTGTAGGTAGAAATTGTCCTTTCACTTTAGCTACCATTTTATCCCATGAACTTATCTTAGTCTTACCCTTCTTTAATATTTCCTCTTGAACATAGTTCCACCATGTTAGGGCAAGGCCCTTCAACTTTGTTTTTTCAAATTTCACTTTCTTATTGTCTTCTATCTCCTCAAATTCAAAGAAATTTTCAAGAGCATCTATCCAACCCAACACTTATTCACTGTCCATATTTCCACCGTACATAAGCACTTCCACTTTCACCTTAGGAGTATCCCCCTTGACATCCTTTAGCATCCTAACCATTCTTGCTTCTTCAGGGTCCATTTCCTCTTCATCTTGGACTCCTCGAGGGTTTTCACTCTCATCCTCATCCTCTTTGTCACTTTGGTCACCATTGACCATACCTCTTCTTTGGTTTTTCTCCAAGGCTATAATTCTGGAAAGGGCAACTTCATGAGACTCCTTATATAGTCTCACATCCTTAGCATATTGCTCCTTCAATTCTCTGACTTCTCTGGCTGTTGGATTTCTCTTTGGAGGCATCTTGCTTATTCAAACTTTCAACCACTTTTCCACTTCTAAATCAGAACCTATGCTCTGATACCACTTGATGCAGATCAGGGTGGAGTATGTTCACACAACACAATTTAACTTCTTCAAGATTTCAAACCCTAACTATGGTGGCTTCACACATAATCTCCTATTTCTCCTTTATGTCTCCAAACCTGGTTTCTCAAGCATATATTTTAGAGAAGACAATTAACCCACAAACCATTGACCATCGTAGATACCCATTAAGCCTCCTTACAACATATCCCATTTGAGAATAAGGTTGTTTTGGAACAAATTCTTCAAACTAGGTCTGCTACGCTGCTCTAAGGCCAAATTAGGCCACTTTTCCAAAGCAAGTGTATGAAATTCAAACACAAAATTCCAAATATCCACTCCAAAAGTTTAAACACATCATATAGGTCCCCCTTTTACAGTTTTCATCACCACAACTCACCACAAATTTATTGTCACACAAATTAACAATCCTACCTAGTTTCCTAAGCCTAACACATGAAGATGTTAGGCTAGGGCAAGCTCAAATCTACCCCTAACTCCTCCTGCTCTAACAATTTCAAAATCTCTAAGAGAACACTCAAACCATCCATTCCACTAACTTTGGCCAAATTTCAATGATGGAATGGCCTTCAAAACATTATTTTTGTCTTCAAACACTTAAACTTAGGGTTTACAGGCTATTTTAGGAAAAATGCTTCAAAATACCTTAAAACTTAATGAAATTCAACACAAACAAAGCCAAAATTATAGTGAATTCACTTCTCAATCTATTCACATGAATTTCATGATGTCATCAGTCAACAGTCAGGAGCCGTACTATTCATAGAAACAACAGAAAACTCAGAAAATACACAAAAAATAGAGCTTGCTTTACTGTATTTCCACCAAAATCACTTCAAGAAGTTGCCTCAAAGTTTGTGAGGCCTTTTTAAACATATTCCAACTAAAAACCAATGGTCTCCAACCAATTTTTTAAAAAGTGACCGTTCAACTTCCTAAAGATGCCAAAATTACAAAGTTGCACAAGCAACTTTTGCAACATTCTAACAAAATTGAAAAATCTAAACAACATGATCCTATATGATTTGAAAATTATTACATCAAAATAAGACTTGAAACCTGAACATGAATCATATTTACACCCATTGACCATAGTTGACTAAGTGCTCCTGCACCATTTTGTATCAGTCATATTTCATATTTGTAATTATTTTCATTAGCCCATATGGCTACACAACCATTAGTTTCAGTTATGCTATGTAATTCTTAAATTTCTAGGAGATTTTGAATGAACAAAGAAGAGCACTTCTTGCAGATTTTTATGCTATTTCAAACCATTTTTTAGTTGCATTTTTAGATTGTTGTGAGTATCTGAATGAGGGTTGGTTTCTTACTTCATTAGTTTTTATTCTTTGATTTCTTTCATCGACTTCTTGTTGAAATACTTTGTCATTTAAAATGGAATCTTTGAAAAGAAATACCTCACCATTTATCTTGAATGGCTAAAACCTACAATGAGTTATGTTCTTTAATGAAAAACACCCAAATGGTGTGTTTTGTATATGATGTCTTTATACTATATTATGACCATATATAGGTCAAATTATCCTCTTTTGTTGTGAAGAATACCAAAGGTCTAATTTTGAGAGTAGTTACTCTCATAAGTTTGGTGAGATTCAAACTTGTGGCAGTTTCCAAGACCTAGGTAGTTATGTAGAGTAACTTGGGAATTCAAAGCTAGTAACAAATATTCTACTTAGTTGAGTTTTGAATAGGGAGTCAATGTGTGTAAAGTAAAAGCTTTCATGATATTTAAAATTTTCTTGAACAAAAAGTTCAATTCAACCCTAGGTTAGATATGGTTCTCCAAGTCGAGTAGAGGTGGGTGAAAAAATGAATCCACTCATAAGTAATGGTTGAACTTAGTTCAAATAATTTGGGAAAAGTGAGTGTAGTAGTCTCTACATTCACTTGTCAGTTCATTGTGTCCCAAATTTGATTAACTTGTTGAACAAGACAACTGAGAGGGGGAGTGAATTAGTTGTAACAAATCAAACTTTTTTAACATTCACCGAAACTTAGATCAATCAAAATTCTTAACTTTGATAAAATAATTAAACATTAAGTGCAAGTGTAGAAACTGAAAACCATCACACAAACATAGTAACACCATATTTATGTGGAAACCCAATGAGGGAAAAACCACGGTGAGGATTAACTCACACTATAGAGAATATCAAAACCGATTACAAAAGGCTCATTGCCTAAGAAAAAGGCTCACTGCCAAAACAAGGACTCACTGCCTGGATTAGGACTCACTATTCAACATGGCTAACCACCTAAAGGGCTCACTGCCATAGAGATACAAAGAAGATAGAAGAGATATGTTACATAGAGAAGAAAATCTTAATGCAATAGAGAAATCCACCACAATTTTCTCAAACACTTGCAGACATGCATGCATGATAGATTCCACCTTCAGCTCACTGCATCCAAAAACACAACATTTAGAATTTACACTGATCTACCACACTCACACTATATTCATCCACTTGATTCACACCTCCTTCACATCTATCTGCTCTTTTCTTTGCACTTATCTCTTTTTGTGTGCATTTCTTTCACCACTAACTCATCTTGTATTTATACCATCTTCAACTTTGAAACATATCCAAAGTCGGCCATCCATCACTAAATTCAAATTAGGTCAGTTCCAAAACATCCTAGGGTAGAATTAGAATGAGGGTGACCGAAACACATGGTTGATGAGGACCCAAATAGGTCCCAACATGCTTCATCAATTTCGAAGGTAGTGTTCAACACAAGGTCAACCAAACCAGTGTAAAACACATAGAACAATTAAGCACGATCCTTCCAGATGCTAAAATTATATTCAACACAATCATAACAACTTAACTCTAGAACTACAAGTCATAAGACAGTTTAACCAAAGAAATCTAGACCAACAACATTTCTCTCGGACCTCAGCCAGATACACATAAAACCACAATTCACAACTGGTGAACATAACTTGCACTATAAAATGAATCAGAAACCAAAAATATAGATATAGAAGCTTCCAACAACCATGATCAACATATCTAAACTGCATACACATAGAAGCAAATATTGGAGAAAAACCTGAAGCAACCACTGAACACCTGCAATCTTCCTTCAATACAATTTTCTCAATATCCTTGACATATACAACCAATAACCTACATCCATGAAATTAATGACAACAACAACCAGTTGATAACCAATTGACCCGTTGACATCAATGACAACACCTTGCAAAAATTTCATCATACTTGCAACATAACTAACTAGAGTTGTCATACATAGTTGGAAGGTATCCATAGTTGTTTGTCAATATTGGTTAAGTAGGGCACAACACCAGAGCTCAGATGGAAAAACTAAGAGGGTTATTAACTATACCCTTCATTGAAGGGGAGGGCCACTTCTAGTTAGGAAGGTGTGCAGGGGACCGCTGGTTCATGGTTGGAGGTAAAGAACTTGGGTGATGCTCCCCCTCTTGCAGATGACATTCCAAGTCTTGGAAGATAGAAAGTATCCAGATATGGGATCTCTAACCTTGTACATTAAAATTTAATATTATATCTTCTTTAATTGAAATAATTCATTTTGAAATGTAAAACGAAAAAGATTATTTATATTCTTTGCAATTCAAAAAGCAAGAATCATTGTTATGAAATATTTATATATTCAGTTATGTAGTTGCATTTTTAGTTATTATAAGTAATTTTTTTGATATCCTATTTCTCTAATGATCTTAGTTTATTACAATAGGAATTTGTGTTTATTTTCTATTTTCAATTATGTTTTTATCTCTTTGTAAATTTTTTTTTTTGAATGAAAAAAACTATAATTGATCAAATTCCATTTTGTAAAAAAATAAATCATTCTATAATATTTATATATGCACATTGCATATAAATTGCCTGCAGCTAACCAACATAATGCTCCATAATAATGAAATAAGAAAAAAAACCGTTAAGAAATTATGAAATACACAAAATCAAGCAATCTTGGCTAGGACATTACTTAATGATTTGCAACTCTTGATGCTCAACTCCTTGAGAAATCCTCTAAGTTTCCTATAGACCTTAGAACCAAAAGAAAAGAGGAAAGAAAATAATGGTATGGAAATAATAGTTGTATAAACAACATAAAAACTATAAGCCATTTGCATTGAATAAACCAAACTTACTTCAATTGTATTGTATGCCAACAACTAATTATGCACTAAAATAACTATACATAGACACACAAAATAACTAACACTTTGAATTTTTTTTCTTTTCATTACACATTATATATAGCTTTTTGTAAAGCTCATTTTTATGGATCTACTTATGCATGTACATTTAGATTTGTACTCAAGTAGTGGTTAACCTCAATCATATTTTTTTTCTAAATTAAATGTATAGGGTTCTTCATTGATCTACACAAATTTTTTGATGATTTGGACAAGGAGCATTTGAAAAGGTAACCAATATATAGATGATTGGTATTTTCTATATCTAAAACCATACATAGATGCAAGGATTTTAGCATTACATATACATATGTATTTATAAAAAAAAGTATATACAAACAAACCTTGTTATTTTTCATAATAAAATAATGTACACTTAATATCTTTAAAATTGATTGACATATATATGTATATTGAAATAGAAAAATTAATGCATTTGCTACCCAATATAAATATTTGGCACCATATCACTAGATAATGTTATATTCAATGATTACTATGATACAAGTACCTCTAAGTTTACATGTAAACAAACTTGTTTGGATGAGAATAATGTCACTAGATAATGTTATATTCAATGATTACTATGATACAAGTACCTCTAAGTTTACATGTAAACAAACTTGTTTGGATGAGAATAATGTCAAAATGATAGAGCTATGAATTGTCTATCATATTATGTAGTTTTGTATATAAATGTGTGTGTTTCTTTACAATTTCAAAATATCTATTAATAATTTATTATCCATCCAACTACTCACTTAAGGAGTTCTGTAATGACATTCTTATCAGGAGGATATTATTTATTATCCATGACCTATTATACTTATATTTTTTTATTATTATCGTAGCATGCAATAAGTCTAGATGAAAACATAGTAGCAACTACTAGGGCTTGCTATGTTCAATGAAATTATAGTAATTTTATTTTCGTGTTTATTGTTAGCATTCTAAAGAAAATAACACAAGTGTTTTTGAAAACATGTAATTACCTTATTGGAAAAAGAAACATATTACTTACTAAACAATCTAAAATAAATATTTTTATTTCTTCTTGAACATTTCATCAATCTTGAGCTTGCAAACATAATTTAACTATTATTTAAATAATTTCTAATGATGACAAAAATTATGATCATTATAATTTTAATTTATTGAACATTACAATCAAATTATGATCATGAAATCACTAATGCAAACATATTACCATATGGTTTACTTGTAATCTCAATAATGTATCATTATTAAAACCATGCTAATATTTTAGTTCCCATTTTACAACATTTTTAAAAATCTAAGGTATTTGTAAATAATTATTTTTCATCCTAATTTCATTTTAGGATGAACATGAATATTGTAACTTTATGTGTAATAAATTTTTCTCATGAAAAACTTTCTCTATTATAAAGCCATATAAGCCTCTAGAGATCTTTAACTTTCCAATATATTTACCTATTATTTTATTATGATACTTATTAGCAATGTAAGAATTAATACATCTTTACAATTTCTAATATTATTATGACCAAACTATATCTTTACTCATAAGTTAAATCATGACAATAATTTTTTATTAATACAAAACTTCATTTAAGCACCAACAACCCAATTTAATAATGTACTATGCTCTCCACTACAAAATTATTTCTTCCACTACTTAAAATTTTAAAGAAAATAATACATATTCACTTCCATGCTTATATATCCGTTATAAATTAAGTGACTTTTCATACATAAAAGATTCAATGGTACAACTCTTACAATGAGTTTAATGTTTGTTATTATACAAATAATTTCAAATTAACACTTTTAATATTCTAATGGATACATATTAAACAAAATTAGGTTAAATTATGAAGAGACAAACTCTCAACATGGTATTAGAGTTAGTCATAAAACATACATGAAATAGTACTTCCAACCTTAAAATCATCCCACAAAATTGTTGAACAAAAATTAATTCCTCAATGTAAAACAATAATAGTGTTATAATAACTTCCTATTAAACCATGAACATTATAGCTATCCTTAGAATATTTACTATTGTTCCTCTATATGTTATTCCATTTCTTATATGAAAATTTATAAAATTATTTTTAATAAAATATACATGCTTTTTAATTTTTAAAATATTTTTAACAAGATTGTCTTGAAATATTTTTTAATATCAATTTAGAAACCTTCTTTTAATTGTAATTATAAATTTAAGATTATCCTAAATATTTTTGAAGTTTCTATTTAATCTTCTTTAAAAGGTGAGATTTATAGTCAATAATATTAACAATAATTCATTTTGAATTTTTTTTTTTTTAAGATTTGATATTCTCCTTCAAATCAAAGCCATGAATACAGCCCCTTCAAAACCAATTCATGGAGGATAGTGGAAGCCCATTATTGTTAGTTCCTTGGTATATTAAATTATAGTAAAGATCAAGAAACATTGGCAAATAACAGGCAACAATAATTTAAAGAAGTTATTAAAATCTGACCTATAAATTCCTATAATCTTTGTTCCCAATAAGATAATGCGCTTCATCTAAATCTATATTTAACATAAAAAGATTAATGATCTATATTTAACACTTAATTGATATTTTAATGATTGTAATATTTTTTTAATTTCAATTAATAAATAGAAGTTTCTCTTAATTATTATGAGTATATCTTTTATAAATATAAGTAGTTTATATTTAAGATGAGAAGATAATTAATTTATTTTGATATTATTGATTTAGATTTTCATGATTAAAATTAATTATAGCAATATATGTAATTATATTTGCTGTAAGGGATGGTTTATAATGGTGTGAGCTCATTCACAAAACCCTTTAATTTATATTTGAGAGCCATTTATATATCAAATCAATATTTAATAATAATCATATTAAAAAAAAGAGATTTATATACAAAAATGAAATAGCCCTTCAATTTAGAGATCAATATATTTAAGATATCTATGCTAATTTTTAAAATACATAATTTTTTTTAATAATTTTATTTACTATTTCATTTTATATTTAAAACTATTTTATTCATTACTTATTTCTATCAAAAAACTATATTATATTTCTGCAATTTATTTTATACATATTTAATTATATAATTATTAAAAAAGTACTACTTACTATTTTATTTATTGAATTACTTATTTTTTTATTATATTTTTTCATTTTTCAAAATTAATTTTGAAAAATATAATAAATATTACATTATCTAACTTACTATTTTATTTATATAAAAGATACAATATATTTATTTATATTTTTAATAAAGATCAAAATGATGATTTTTAAAGGGGCCTCACCCTTTTACAACAACACAATACCCAATCTGAAATAATCACAACACAATTTTGAGACAAATCTAAAAATTAACAACCCCTAAGACCAATGGTGTTGTTTACACTAATAGTCCACTTCCCAACCAACCCACAAATATTTACTCAAAAGAACCTACATAGTTTCTAAAACCTCGCTAGCAAACCTTCTCCCTCATTTTTGGTAGTGGAGATCTATACCAAATTTTAGAGTGCCTTTCTTGCTTTTTTGAATAATTTTCAAAGAATAATAGTCAACCTCAAGACTAGGGCCAAAGATTGGATATGAGGCAAAGAAGTCCAACCAAACAATAAAGAGTGACAAGGATATAACAAATAGAATATACAGTTATTTAATTAAAAATAATCTAATTAAATAAAAATAATTATGTACACATATACAAAATATGATAATTTATAGAGTAAATATGATAAATATAATTAATCTATATTTAACATTTTAATTAATATTTTCATGAGTAAAATTAATTAGGATAATAGACATAATTATAATTGCAACAAAAGGGGGATTATAGTAATCTATATTTAATATTAAAAGATAATTAATCTATGTTTAACATTTTAATTGAGATTTTCAATATTATAATTAATTATACTAATAATATATAATCTAATATAATATATTAAAAATAATTTCACAACACACCCTCCGATACTACAGGGATAGAGGGGAGACAAGACCTCATGACCTCTTGTCTGCAATAGGATGTGTTAGCCAATTGAGCTAGGCCCTCTACCTCTTATATGTTAGATGTTATATAATATATAAGTATATATATTTTAATTTGTGATTATATTTTTTTTATATATTAGATAATAAATTTTCATTATATTTTAAGATATAACAAGTAAATAAATGCTTAAAATGAAGAAATATTTTTTTTTGACTTGTGTAAAGAAAAGATAGAATAACAAATAATTTGTGCAAAAGTAGGAAAACAACTTTGAAGAGTTCAAAAAATCCCTTGAGAAATTGTGTAAATATTTTTGATATAATATACTACTAGCTTATCTATCTTATTGAATAATCTAATTAAGAGTCCTATTGATAGAGATCTCCATGAATGAGCCTCAATGAACCAAATTTGAGTCTATTATAGATGCTATGCCACACACTATGTTCCACCCATAGCAACAAGAATGAGATATTTTTAAAATCAAATGGCATTTGAATACATTTTTGGTACCTTTTTAGTAAGCATTCCTTTTGTATGCACATGAAATATGGTCATTCTTGAGTGTAGGAAAATAAAATGTGTTCCAAAAACTACAAATTTAAATATACTATATTAGAGATTAAACTGGTTGCACTCTATGATCATACCATAAGAAATATCAAAGGTATAGAAAAGTGAATTATCTTTTTGGAAGGTATACCTTATTTTCCAAGGTATTTCGTTACACTTGGTTGATAAAAATGGGAAAATAAATTAGATATACTGTATTCCATAGGTTCAGATGGGATTTGCTAAAGTGGTAAAAGTCTCAAGGCTTCCATCTAAAAGGAATCCGGGTAGGTGGAAACAACTTCCTACACTAATCTAAGAAGGAGAGAGTTGCAAAAATTTCTTAAACACCTTTAACTATTATAGATTTAGATGCATGTAACGCCCGTCGTGCAAACCCCAGAGAACAAACATTGCAAACAATTTTTTTTTTATAAATAATACACAAAGTAAACATGCATTTGTACATTAATTACATTTACATATTAATTACATTTACATTGCACATTAACAACTTAACGTTACATTCTCTGGGGCACGTGAGGTTACTTCACAAAACAACTAATAACAAAAGTAAAAGATAATGATAAATAACATATCCATTAACATTATAATAACCATGAATAAGAGTACAACCATGAACCAAGAGTGAATGTATCACTAAATAATTATACAAAATCTCTCACAATAATGTTACAAAAGTCCCTAACTATTACATCAACAGTTATACAATACATTACATGATTTGATGAATGAATTACAATACAATTCCCAAACATGTGGAATGATACAAAGTACAATAATATTTGAATTACAAATGATCCAATGGAACAAACTCCAACTGAAGGAATGCTGCAAACAAAGCATACTGATGGGGAACCCAACGGGTGCGGAGCACGTTCCACCCAACCATGTGAATTATGAATAACTCACCCCCCGTGCTTAGAGGTGACAAGGAAGTTAACTCGACCATGATTGTCAAACCGACTCCATGAACAACATAGTACAAATACAATTACAACTCAAGGTTACAATGACATAGACCACAACATTCACGAGTCAAGAAATAAGATAAAGATAAGAAACTCGCCACAATTAATCAAAGCAATGATAATTAAACAAGTCCAAAGAACATTCATAAATCATTCTCAAAAGAATCTGAAACACATTAAGCATACAACTTCCAAAACACATTTCCAGAGGCAATAAGTAACAAAGCAAACAGGTGTCTAGTGGAGAGTGTCATCGCATAGCTCTCATGGGATCTCCTGGCCCTTCCTCCAACTGAGGCGCTGACCCCCACGAAGAGTCACTCTCCCTAAGACCCCTAACATAAAACAAATCTAGGCAAGGGTTGAACTCAACAGATAAAGCACATAACTCAAAACCAAGCCACGTGAGGCATAACTCATCTCGCGATAATTCATAACAAAATTAACAACCCGTACAACCCTTCCATCATAAAACCAATAAGTTTCAACTCCAAAAGTGTAATCAAGACGAGGATAACATTCAAGATTTAAACATGCCTCTAGAAAGCAAGGTTTAACAAATTACAACCAGGTTCCCACATCCAAGAGTAGAGTTTACAACAATTAAATGGAAAATGATAGCAAGATCACACGATTTCATAGCTTAAGGAAAACGATTCACTCAATTGCATAAAATATTTCAATTTTGAGTCGATATAAGAAAACACAATATGTTCAACAAAATTTATATAATTTGTTGCCTATAATCAAACCATAATTCTACATCAAAATATTTAATTCTTAAAAAAAAACAAAGAACATTAGATATATATATATCTACAATAATACATTAAATTTAATTATAATAAAAATCATTAATATTTTATTTCTAAAAAATTACATTTCTTTATTTCTATTTTTTTTAAATAACATAATAATTATATATATAAATAAAACAAACAATAATAAAAATAAATAAATAAATATATAAAAAAACAAATTTAAAAGAATATACAGGGGACCAAGTGGGGATTGCAGCGCAGTCCCCACGGGCTGCTGTACGCAGCAGTCCATAAGGACTACTGTGGCAGTCCGTGCCACAAGGGGGCAGGGTGGCTAGGGCCTGTTGTGCCCTCCCCAAACCCCAACAATACAATAAAAATTCCGATTCCTCTAAAAAGATTTTAAAAAAAAATAAAATCTCGGCCATAAAAATAACAGTGCCGATAGATGACCAATTTCGGCCAAAAGAAAAAAAAAACATGATCTCGTACAAAGATAAATTTAAAGTAAAACAATCATAATATTTATAAAAATAAATAAGTATATATATATATATATATCTTACCACAGAGAACAATATATCTGTGTATAACAGAGAAAAATAAAAATATATATATATATATATTTTTATAAGCAACAATATTTCAAACCCATTAAATAGAAAGATTGATCTTTTTCCACAGAGAAGCAATAGAGAGAAATTGAGCATATTAAAACGAAATTCGACGGAATTTCTTTCCATTTGTTTGTGATAAAATCGATTTCAGATTTCAAAAGAATTTTCATATAAAGAAGACCTAATTATTTATTTATTTTCTTTTCTTAGAGAAATCATTTTTATATCTAATTCTCAGAAATATTTTTGTTTATAAGCAAAGATTGATTCGAAAACACATTTCTATTCTTTTTACAGATTCAAAAACAATCAAGAAGAGAGACGGTGGAACCTGTAGTCCTACGCTCTCGAGAGTCTGATGAAGCTTACTTGATCCCGATGGCCTCTATGAAGTGCTTCTCGTTCTTGCCTTGAAATCTCCCCTCCAGAATACGGTGCTCCAATTCGAATCTCAACCTTTATTCAAAAGACTCTCTCCAAAATATTTCAAGCAAAAGAATGGAAATACCTTTTTTGAAACTTCGGAAGATTCAAAAATACATAACAATTCACTTGTGCAGCTTCTATCTCAATAATCCTCCGTGTGTGAGAAAACTCACAAAATTTTTAATTAAATAAAAGATATTACCAATTTCTTTCAAAAGCTCTCAAAAATCATCAATAAAAGAAATTATATCTTTGAAAGCAAGCTTTTCAGTCAAATCTCAATTCTCATTCATTCACACAACTTTTTCCATTCTTTTATTTATTTATTTTTCTATTTTCAATACTTTTTGTTTTAATTTCCATTTTTACAACTTTACTTGCAAAGCACATTATCTAATTAATTTAAATAATTTATTCTAACAATTATCCTCAACAAGATAATTAATTAAAATAATAAAACACAATTTAATATTTAATTAACATTTAATAAAACACATGACTTTTAAAAATAAATAAAACATTTAAATATTTAAATACAATTTAATCTAACATTATAATACATAATATTACCATCATTTAAATCAAATAAATCACAACTTATAAAATACCAACATCAATAAAATACGACAAGACACAAACATGAACCACAAAGAACAACAACTACAAGAATGCACAAACCCATTCAAACAAGACGGTCTGACATCATGGGACGGGATGACTTCATTACCACCTCTGTTTCAACATTATACCGTTGGGTTATAGGTGATCACCCTGTCCTGCCGAAGCAGGTGGAATCGAGACTATGTACCTGCAATCCCTGCATACAAACAATGTTGTGCACAATATATCTATTTAAATACAAGCACCTCGTGAGAAGGAATCACACCGTAGCAGGGCACTCACGAACGAGTGATGCTACGCCATCCCCTCACCATAACCACATTAGCAACTACAATATTGAATATAAAACAACATCACTAAGATATACAAATCACCTCATATCATCATGAACAATTACTAATTCACTGCATCACCACCTAATACTGCATCTATATAAAAGCATCACCAATTAAATGCAATCATAATGTAATATCATACTCACAAAAATACCATTAGAAGCTCTTGTCCCATCTTCCTCTTCTGATTCCTTAGCCAGACTACCTGCACATCCCAGGTGAGAATGGAGGGGTACTACAATGCACATATATCATAAACAGATAAATAATGAAATCATAACACAAAATTTTACGTGGGAAAAACCCTTTCAGAAGAAAAACCTCACCTCCAAAACACAACTCAATTATATTATTCAACAACAATAAACAAGCAATATAATTGGAGAGCTATGCTCTTGCAGGAGTCTTCACACTTCTTCTCAATTCTGGAGTAATTCTAATAACATAACAGTAATTCAATAAAATAGCCACAAAAACTCTAAAATATAAGTGCTCAATATATAGGAGCTTACAATGCATAAATTAGACATTTCTAGATCAATTCCAAAGGTTGAAGATGCAACATGGAAAGCGCCAAAAATATTGCACATGCATAATGGTAAGTTTCCAATTGTCACTACATGCAACACTGCAACTGCCAATTGTCACTAAACCTACACATGCAAAACCTGCACTTGCCAAATAATAATTGCACTTTGAAAACTCACATTCCATGTGAACTCAACACAAAAATAGAAAATTCCTTCATGCATAACTCTACTTGTAAATGCAACTTTCCAACTTGACTCCTTGGAAATAGAAACTGCTAGTTGTAGCTTACAAGACAACATGAGATAATTAGTAACATTAAATATTTAAATAATCAATGCTACAAAAAATCAAAGGTTGAGACACCTTCTTTTTCCCAACATTCTCCCACTTTTCAAACACCTTTGAAGAGTTAATGGAAGTAATATGATTTAACTGCTAGAGACCATGAGGCCCATAGAATTCAAACACCATATGAACTTTTCTTTGCTTACTGGCTTTTTCAATGCATTTGCAACATTCGTTAGGGTGTCAACATTCTCCAACTTGACCTTCCCATCTTCCACCATATCTCAAGTAAAATGAAACTGTGCACATCAATATGTTTTGTTCTGGCATGGAAAGTAGGATTCTTTGCCAAGAAAATGACACTCTAACTATCACAATAGATAGTAATCTTCCCTGCATCAAAACCAGTATCAGAACACAAACGCTTAAGCCAAATGGCTTCCTTACAAGCATGAGTAGCTACCATCTACTTTGTTTCTATCATGGACAAAGTGACTGCAACTTTCTACTTACTCATCCAACTAATGAAACCACCAAACATTGTGAATACATATCCATTGGTGGATCTTATGTTGTCAATACCTTTTTCCAATTAGAATCTACAAACCCACAAATACAAACTAAATGTTGAGGTATAGTAGGATAATCATGAAAACATAGGGCATACTCGGAAGTACCCCACAAGTTTCTGAACATTCTCTTAACTACATCCCAATGTACCTTTCCAAGATTAGCCACAAAATGACTTAGGACTCCCACTGCTTAGACAAGGTCTGGCCTCATACAAACCATAGCATACATCTAAGACTACCAAAAACACTTGCATATGGGACTCTGGTCATGTCCTCAATCTCAAAAGGAGATTTTATAAAATCCTCCACAAAAAGCTTCATTCCCTACCACACAGGAACAACTAACTATCTACAAGTTGTCATGTTGAATCTCTCCAAAACTACATTCACATACTTGCTCTGGCTTAACCAAAAATTTTTGTTAGATTTGTCTCTTTTGATCTCCATCCCTAGAATATACCTTGTTGCACCTAGATCCTTCATCTCAAACTGTGCTGACAATTGGGACTTCAAATCTGAAATCAATCTTTTATCTTTCCCAAAAAATAACATATCATCAACATACAATGCAATGATGAGAAAACGATCATTAAAAGTTTTGTAGTAAACACAATGATCAAATTTTGATCTCAAAAATCAACTCAACACAAAGGTGTCAATTTTTTGGTGCCACATCCTAGGATATTGCTTAAGACCATACAAAGACTTTTTCAACTTGCATACCAAACTTTCTTTACCTTTAACCAAGTAATGTTCAGGTTGTGACATATGGATTTCTTCCTTCAAGTCACCATGAAGTAATGTTTCCTTCACATCTATATGTTCCACTTCTAGATCATATGTTGCTACAAGTGATAACCAAAACTAGATAGATGTCAACTTCAAAATATGAGAGAAAATATCACCATAGTCAATTCCCTCCACCTGAGAATACCCCTTAGCAACCAACTGTGCCTTATACTTCTCAACATTTTCATTTGGACCATATTTTATCTTGAACACCCATTTACCTCCAACAGGTTTTTGTCCAAGTCAAGTAAAGGTACCAGATCCCATGTATCATTTTTCTTCAATGCAACCATTTCTTCATCCATGGATTTCATCCAAGAATCTGCATCACTCATACCCATAGCCTCTCTAATAGTCCTAGGGTCATCAGTGTTAGCAATCAAAGAAAAAATACAACTAAAACCCAACAATGAATAACCAAACCTTTCATGTGAATATCCAAACATATTAGGTTTCCACCTATCTCTGGTAGACCTCCTAAATTGTTGAGGTTGAGGTTCTTCTTCTTCTTTAGAACTTTCAGAGCTTCTCAAACTCTCCTCATCATCAGGTTCAATAGGAGTATGCAGTTCTTCTTTCATTGAAGTAAGTGGAATATGAACTACCTCCTTTTGTTTCTCCTCTTCTCTGGTTGTAGCTCAATTGTGGAAGGTTTCATCTCTTAAAAAACTAGACTTTTGTTATAGAGAACCTTTTAGGCCACTGGATCCCAAAGCTTGTACCCTTCACACTGACACCATAGCTAATGAAGATGCATTTAACTACCTTGTTCTCCAACTTAAACCTCTTCTCAAGAAGAACATGAGTGTAAGCTTCACAACCAAATACTCTGAGATGTCTCATCGAAGGATTTTTACCAAACCACGCCTCCATGGGTGTCTTATCAACAAGCGATGATGTAGGATATATGTTGATTAAATAACATGCAGTGGCTATGGCTTCAGCCCAAAACTTCTGCTTAATGCCAACACCACTCAACATACTCCTATCTCTCTCCATCAATGTCCTATTCATCCTCTCTACAACTCCATTTTTTGTG
This sequence comes from Sequoia sempervirens, assembly GCA_007258455.2. Lineage (NCBI taxonomy): Eukaryota > Viridiplantae > Streptophyta > Pinopsida > Cupressales > Cupressaceae > Sequoia > Sequoia sempervirens. The sequence goes on from VDFB02041289.1 coordinate 27,646, forward strand.
GGGTGTATGGACTTGTCTTATGTCTCTAAATATCGCGATCTTTACAAAACTTGTTGAATTCTGCTAAACAAAACTCATCACCATTGTCAATCCTCAAACACTTAATCTTTCTAATAGTTTGATTTTCTAGATGTACCAAGGCTTTAAACTCCTTAAATCAACTAAAAATTTAGATTTAATCTTGAGAAAATAAATGAATGTCCTACTATAATTGTCTATGAAAGAAACAAAATATACAAAATTTGACAACGAAGGAACATTCATACCTGACCAAACACATCTGCATGAACAAAGTCCAAAACCCCAAAAGACTTGTGAGAACTAGAGTGAACAGTAACATAGTGTTGTTTTCCATAAATATAATGTTTGCAAAGTCGAACTTGAGATTACAATCATTAAGGCCGTCAACAAGGCTCTTAGATTTCAGGGATCTAAGACCCTTCTCACCAATCTGACCAAGTTGTTAGTGCCACAACATTGACTTCTCTGCAAGAAGCTTCATTTCCAAGGAATGAGCACCTTAGGTAGCCAAAATGCACGACCATCAGATGTAGCTGCTACATATTTCTCTACTCGATTTGATGGTGAGGATGAAAAATCTAAAGATTTCTTCTTTGGTTTGTTAGAGAAACTATTGCACTAAACAGTGCATTCATCTAGCTTGAACAAGGTGCCAATCCAAATACCCTTAGCCAACACCATAGCTCCTCTTGTCATCTTGTATCCTCCACTCGAGAAAATAACTTGCACTCCTAAATCCTTTAATTTAGTCAGAAAAAGTAGGTCTCGTGCCAAATTCAAGATATGCAAGACACCATCAATCCCTTTCACTCTTCCATAAGGGAATATGATTTTTACTCCTTTACAAGTAACGATCTTCAGGTGAGATTCATCACCCAGATGCACCTTCCCACCATCGTATTCTTCATACTTCGAAAACCAACCTCTATGAGAGGTCATGTGGAAAGAAGCACCTAAGTCTATCAACCGCACATCTTTTGATGCATGTGTTGCCAAAGCTGCGACAAATGCATCTGTATCATCTTGAGAGGATTTATTAGAGTCAAAATTTGCAAAACTCTTTTTGGTTTCCTTCTTCTTCTCTTCCTTACACTCTTTTCTAAAATGACTAGATTTGTCGTAGTTGCAACAATCGAAGTTTCCACTGTTAAACTTCTCCATTTCAATTCTATTTGAATCAATGCTTGACCTTTTCTAACAAGGTCATGAAATGATATTACGCAAAATCCCCTCTTGAAGCAAGATCAAACTGAAAACCCTTTAAGATCCAACAATAGGAATGAAACTTTTCAGGTTTCTTATATCAATGGTGAAAGGCCAAATTCTGCGAGAAAGAAACTTTCACACTGTCTAGAAGCAGAGTTGCGAAACTTCTTAAAACACCTTTGAAGTCTTTGATTTGGAATTTTACCATCATAAATAGTAATGAGATGTAACCATGGTTTCACATTAGGAGAAGAAAGCATTTTGGGAAAAGCCCACACTCCAAAGCATAACTCATTAGTATATTATACAGCAACAATACCAAACAAGTTGCAATGCGGTGTAGTACCTCAATCTGAGATCTTCACCCTCAATTCTATGAGTAATTTTAACTTAACATAGTGGTGCGCCTAATAAAATATAACAACTCAAAATATAAATTCTCAATATAGAACTACAATTTAAAATTAAGTCAGTGAATTTGCAAAAGGCTGTCAACATGGAAAGATTCACAAAACCACTACCTCGCAGTGGTTCAATTATCACCATACCATACAATGCCGATTGTCATAAATACGCTGAAACTACTATTAAATAATAATGCTCAAAACTCATTCCATTACAAAACCGAATAAAGATATTGCTTGACTTCAGCAGGGTTTGTGGCGGACCGGCGGACGGTTGAGGGCGGTGACCTGTTCAGGTATGGACGCGAGATCAGGTGGGAGACATTCTCAGCACAGCCGGTAGAAGCTTGGCTGGGCTCTGCAGGGGCTTTTGAGAAATGCAATTTAAATTATGTCCAAAACCCCATTCAACTTGGTGGTTGCCAAATGCCCCAAAAGACAAGGCTAGGAGACACTAATAATTCTTAGAATTATGCTAAATACTGCACACCGTATTCCAAAAGACAAGGCCAGATATAAGTTATGGATAAATTTAATGGAAGAGAAACCTCTCAATTGTAGAAACTACAAAGGTTACCCCAAAAAGAAGAATTTACCAAATCAAAAGGGAAAATGTATGACATATTGAATAATATGAAAATGAAGTGCCAATACCATATGAGAGAATATAACTAAAACGGGGGAAAATATCTACTTCATACAAGGTGCATATGAAGATAAAAAGGCAAGCACCATGAAAGTCCATAATTGTTTTTCTCTTTTCCATTGATTGATTTTGAAGACAACAATTTTCTCAACTTCATTTTCCCTACATGATTGTCAGCAAGCAAAATGCAGGGCTCAAAAGTTACATCCCACCCCACTTGGCTGTGGAGAAATCCTTCGGTGGGATGTAAGCAATGATGACTGATGTGCAGGCAATCCCAGTCATTAAAGGGTAATACCAAGATTTCTAGAGAATTTTTCAGTTTTATAAACAGTACAAATTCATGATGTAGTCCTGAAACCTTAATTAGAAGAAAGGGACTTGTCAAGTAAGCTGCTGTAAAAAATTGGAAGTAATTTGAAATTTCCACGTAAAATTTTGAGAAGTGTGAAATGAGAATGTTCAACTACTAGATCCTCTCCCCTACAAGCCCATAAGTGTCACATCTAGATTTGAAAACAGAAGATTCACCTTCCAACATGAAAGCCTGCACACAATGCAACCTATACTCACTATAAATAATGCAAAATTAGGAACTTATTCACCTGAATCGAAAATACCCACATATCATTATTAAAGCAGATTGAAGCAGGTCGTTGATGAACCAAATCAGATCCGTGGGTTAGTTTACTGACGAACAATACATAGGCGTATGTGAAAATGACAAATTGTGCAGTTGGTGGAAGATTTGAGAAATCGGGTAGAAACCCAAGTTCAATGGGTTAGCACTTGTTCCAGCTACGAGTTTGCAGCACTGTAAAACAACTATTAACAAAAATGGGTGGCATGCAAAACTTGGGCAAAGCTATCAGGGATTGTTGTTCATTGATGAGTTAAGCAGATCATTAAAATCCCTGTTGCTTCTGCCCTACCTGAATCACTTTTGAATAAAACAGGACAGACAAAATTATATATCCCCTAACATCTAACTCTGAAAACATTCAGTGCTGCACTTTAAAGAGATCTAAACATATTCCTCAACATCTTCTGGTCAATATTTGAAGAAAATATACTGTTCAACATCTTACAGTGAACCGGTCTTACAGATAATGTTTCAAAACACACAAATTCTGATTAATTCTGTATTCAAGGTGCATACTTATAATCCCAATCCATCCTTCAAATTTATAGTATTTGGATCATAGTTGCTACATGTAGCATTCAACATTTCAATATTCAGAAAAACAAATTTGACACCACAACCATTCTAGATCAAAACTCTGTATATTTCATATTGGGATGGATTTATCATCTTGGCTATAGTAGTATTTTAACAGATCTTACCCACTTATTTCAAGAGGGAAGAAATATATAGGACTATAGGAAAACGCTTCTTTATTTGTGATTCACATTTGTGTTATTGGAATTACATCTAATAAGAACACAGATAACTTGACAATGTGAGATGAGAGTGAGGAAGAACAGTGATTGATTTCCTTCATTTGCAGTTGAGAAACTCCCCAGATTGTGTCTCCACCTCAAAATGGAGAACACCCCCAGGAAATGGATCATCAATTTGGCCTTTGACAGTCTGACCTGCTTTAATAGGTTTTCCATTGTCTACTAGGAAGGCCTTGGTCTGCCGTCCAGGTTTGTCAAAAAAACCTTCCAAGCACTTGACAATAACATTCTTGGCATCACAATTACAACCATTGGTTATTTCCAATTCAAATTTTTTAATGGCAGTAATGTAAGTCCATGTAGTTTTAATGTCTGTCAACTCACATGCCTGCACAGAAACAGAAAGACTACAGACCCCTATTATCACCACAAACCACACCAAATGTTTATTGCCCAACTCCATCACAGTTATAACTTCACTACAAGACTTGATATTCTCCTTCAAATCAAAGCGCTGAATACCCACTTTGCATGAATGCAGAAGATATATATCGCACCTTCAAAACCAATTCATTCAGGATAATGGAAGCCCATTATTTTATTTCCCTGGTATATTAAATTATAGTAAAAGTCAAGAAAGATTTAGTAATTAACAGAAGACGTTATTAAATTTTCTAAGTTTGGCATATAAATTCCTATAATTTTTGTTATCAGTAAGATGTTTTTTTTTTAAACATGTTCTTGATAACTTTGGGTACATCTAAATCTATATTTAACATAAAATGATTAGTGATGTATATTTAACATTTGAATTGATATTTTAATGATTATAATATATATTTTTAATTTCAATTAATAAATAGATGTTTCTTTATGACCTGTATTTTATAATTATGAGTATATCCTTTATAAATATAAATTATCTATATTTAAGATAAGAAGATAATTAATTTATATTTAATATTATTGATTGAGGTTTCCATGATTAGAATTGATTATAGCAATAGACATAATTATATTTACTGTAAGGAATGGTTTATAATGATGTGAGTGCATTCACAAAACCCCTCAATTTATATCTGAGAATCATTTACATGTCAAATCAATATTTAATAATAATCATATTAAAAAAAGAGATTTATCTAAAAAAACCCTTCAATTTAGAGATTAATATATTTAAGATATCTATATTATTTTTAAAAATATTTAATTATTTTTTAATAATTTTATTTAATATCTAAAATTATTTTATTCATTGCTTATTTCTTTTATATTTCTATAATTTATTTTATACATATTTAACTAGCATACATATATTAAATACTAATATATAAAATATGTCTGAGAGTTATCCTTGTGAGACGCCTATTTTCATCATTTTTTCTCTAATCAAAACTCTAATTCTATTGAATGCTTCATATTTATCTTCCTAAAATTAATATTAAAATATATTTAAAATAATATTTAAGTTTTATTGAAAATATTTAAAAAATTAAAATAACAGAATCTAACAAAACTGAAGCTTTCATAAAAAGAAACTATTTTTTTAAATTCATTTTAGGAAGTTAACAATACTGATTGCCTTTTTTTTCTTTCAAAAGATAAGAAGATAACATTTAAGAGTAGATATGAATTTGCATGTCATTTGAGTGAAGAGTTTTTCCTTACACATTACTTTTAGATGGATGTCATTGTAATAACGTAATTATATAATTATTAAAAAAGTACCATTTACTATTTTATTTATTGAATTACTTAGTGTTTTTTAATAATTATATAATTATTAAAAAAAATCAACATTTGAGAAGTTTATAAATGTGGCAATGAAAAGGGGAGCACAGCAGAGCTGGAAGAGTATGTAAGCAATAAGCATGATATGCTGTTAGAGAAAACCTTGGAGGCTGGATCTTACCAGAAACGATTTTCTTGGGTTATTATTGATGGCTTTGTGGCTGAGGTGACTTCTAATCAGGTGAAATCTCTCATTCTTGTCTTAATTTCAAACTACTCTGTTAAAATTGCAGATCATTTGGTTTTAAGTGTTATATCCTTCGATGTATAAGAATAGCCAATTGATAGTTTTGTTTTGTCTGTGCAGATTTCTCAGATTTGTTAAGTTAATATGGATTTGTGTTTTCAGGCCGAGATTTGCAGAGGGAGTGAGGGTGGTTGAGAAGGATAAAGAACTGAAGCCTCCTCGATTCTGATTTCGATTCCTTTACTTAAGAGAAGCAATTTTAAAGGCAGCTTCTCTTCTTTGTGCCATTTTTCAACAGATTCATCCCTGATTTTCTATGAATCTAGAGACAATGGGGAGTGGGAGACGCTCTTCATGGCCCGTTTTGGTGAAGGATTCTTCTTTGTTGGTAGTCTGTGTTGTGATGAGAGATTTCTATATATGTTGCTGATCATTGTAGAAATGGCTGATAAGCTACTGCTGTTTACTTCCAAAAATGCATTCGTAAACTCCCAAAATAAGTAAATACTGGTCTTGTCTATCCCTTTGTGATCATTTGTTCTACTCTTTTATTCCACCACAATAGAGTAGTTAGTACAGGTACATGATGTCACCTTAAATGTTGATTCTCAAAATAAATCATTACGGGAGATTCTATGTTTGTAATTGATTTATTGCAAGTTGATTACGTAATTTTAAAATTGTTTGCACTGGAAAATTTGACTATTAATGTTAGAGGAAAGGAATCCTTATCATGGAATATGTGCTATAAGACCGCAGTCACATGTTGTGGAAAACCTCATATTTCATAGCTTGATTGGGCCATGATGAGAATTTGGAGTTATTATCCTAACCTTTGGCAATATCAACTTTGTACACCTCATATGCCACACATTTAGAATACAATATCTCAAGCATTAAAATTCTTATCCAGGTCATTCGTCCAATTCATTACAAAACCAATTTTAGTGGTTGTTCTGCGTTGCATGGTTATCTAATTGAACCTTTCACTAATTGTGTATATTCTGAAATCCATCATATCCAGGCACTTCTCCTATATGGGAATCCGTCATTTTTGTCCATTGCCAATTTTTTTTTATATATAATACTTTAACTAAGAAGAAGGGAATACGTGTCTAAGTCAAATGGTATTTAATCTTAAAATTAAGGAAGAATGTGAACCCAATAGGGTATAGAGAAAAATTCAGAGCCATAGGCCAAGATTTTGCCGATGTCATATGAAGAAAACAATTCTAGAATGTGTCTTAGATTGAGTCCATGTTAAAAGATTCTCCTCCTTTTGATTCTATAGCGTTTAGGGCCACTTCTAAGAAAAAATCTGCAATATACGCCTTTACTCACTCCTTATGTTCAGTTCACTCTACACTTTACAGACAACATGCAATAATTCACAGCAAATCTTTAAGACATTAATAAAATTAGTTGTAATCATATCCACCCTTATAGCATCTATTCTTACAACAGATTCTAAGCATCAATAAGAACACATTAGTAGATCTGCATATTGTTTCAGACTTAATCTTACCATTTTGGTCTCAAATTTGAATCTTTCTTCAGAAAAATAAATCTATATACATGTTAAGGACTTCTAGGCTTTCCAACAACCATAGTTCTAAAAAATGTGCGGTCAAGGTCTTCTTCCAATACCCATCATCCATTCCAAGTCAGACTGCTAAATATTCTATGCATAAACCCCCACACACTATAAACCTTGATATATATGCATGTGTGAATATACCCAAACACCCAAAGTTTGTTTATATGCCCATCTATGCATAGATCCCTTCCCAAATGTGTGTATACTGTTCATATCATGTGTGTATGATATATATACCAATAAATAAACAACACTAAATGTAATAATCGTTTATCTAAATAAATAAAGTGTCATGTTTTATAAAATATTAAAATAATCTATTTGGTAAATATCTATAAATGAAAATGAACAAGTGTCATGTGGTGACGAGTACTACCTTTATACTAATTTAGTAATAGTAGTAACAAGTGCCATGTAGTGGGAGTAGTTCCCTTTGTAGTATTGTAATAAAATTATTTGTTGTTGGCATGACATAGTGAGAGGGAGATTAAGTGAGAAACAAAGATAAAGATATAGAGTAGAAGAGATGGAGGAAGAGGTGGAGTGAATATGATAGAGAATGAATAAGGGGGAGAGAGGGAAATGATATATATGTATAGGGATAGAGATAGAGAAATAAATGTAGAGAGATATAGATAGAAAGGGATAGAGAGATGAGTGAGAGGGAGATCAAGTGAGAAATAAAGATAAAGATATAGAGTAGAAGAGATGGAGGGGGAGAAGGAGTGAATAAGATAGAGAATGAATAAAGGGGAGAGAGGGAAAGGATATATATGTATAGGGATAGAGATAGAGAAATAGATGTATAGAGATATAGATAGAAAGAGATAGAGAGAGGAGTGTAAGATAGAGAAAGAGATAGAGGTAGATGTAATGAGGTAGAATTGGGGTTAGGATTAGGTTTAGAATTATGATTATAAATAGAACTAGGGTAGAAAGAATGGAAGAATATCTTGAAACAAAATTTAAGGAGTTCAATTAGGTTAGGTATGGAAGGAAGGAAGAACAAAGGATGAGGAAGGGACTAAATGGAAATGGAAGGAGGGAAGAGTGGAGGACAAATGAGATGGAATATAGAATGAGAGGGAAGAGGAAAGATGGAGATATAGAGGGAGAAATGGAAGATATAGAGAGCGATATACAGAGGAATAGATAAAGAGATAAGGAGGAAGAGGGAGCGATAGCAAGCGATATATGGTGAGATAGAGTAATGTATGATGATTGTATGCTAGAATTGTTTAGAGAGATAACTCATAGTCAAGGACGTGATGCCTGAGTTTGCATATTTTTTTTGAAAATGTCATTTTCCAAGTGAATGAACAATGCTTAGGGTTCATGGTTGTTCTGTATTATCTCTGCTTACACTAAAATACTATAAAGTATGTTTTGTAGAATGAAGAGAATGCTGCTTTGGATGGGAACAAGGATTTTATAGAAAGGAGAGGCAAGGGAAGAGGTAAAACTAAAGTTGTGGAGTCTCCTTCTAAATAGGTTAGCATGTTTAGTATTTACTAAAATTTTAACTCATTGTCTCATTTTCTGGGATTTAAAGTTGGGATTCTATAATGGAATTCCTAATATATTCATCACTCTAGCTTATCTCATTTGAAATATTAGAGGGAAAGGGAGAGATATCAGATAGATAGGGATAGGAAAAGAGATAAAGAGATAGGGAGATATACATAGAGAAGGATATGGATAGAAAGAAATAGAGAGATGAGTGAGAGAGATCAAGCGAGAACAAAAAGAGAAAGATATAGAATAGAAGAGATGGAGGGAGAGATGGAGTGAATAAGATAGAGAGAGAGACATTTCTAGATATGGAGGGGAAGAGAGGAATATAGAGGTAGAGATGAATATAGAGTGATAGAGGAAGAGAGATAAATAGATACAGGTAAAGATGAATATAGAACAAGATAGGAAGAGGGAGAAAAATAGATAGAGATATAGGGAGAGATAGAGTGAGAAATAAAGATAGAGAGAGATAGGAGGGGGGATATATAGAGACATAGATAAAGAGGAAGAGGGAAGAGATATGGAGAAAAGGGAGAAAGAAATATGGTGGAGATAAAGGATATAAAGAGATATATGGATATAGAGGGGAGACAGAGAAAGGAGGAGAAAGAAAAGGATGGAGAGGGGATAGGAAGAGAGAGAGATGGTGATAAAGGATATAAAGATAGATATGGGAATAGGGAGGGAGAAATAGAGAGAGGGAGGGAGAAAAAAGGGAGAGAGATAGGTAGAGGATGGAGAGAGAGAAGATGGGAAGAGGGAGATATATGTAGAGAGGGGGAGAGAAGAAGAGGGGGTGAGATGGAGAGAAAGATATATAGTAGAAGAAATTGAGGGAGAGATGGAGTGAATAAGATAGAGAGAGGGAGACATTTCTAGAGATAGGAAGAGAGATGGATGGGTAAAGAGGGAGACATTTCTAGAGATGGAGGGGGTGAGAGGAATATAGAGTAAGAGATGAATATAGAGCAACAACTCAAAAGAGTGAGACAAATAGATACAGATAGAGATGAATATAGAATGAGAGAGGAAGAGGGAGAAAAATAGATAGAGATATAGGGAGAGATAGAGAGTAGAGAGATAGAGAGTGATAGATAGAGAGGAAGAGATGAGGAGGAAGAGAGAGAGATAGAGAGAGAGAGAGAGAGATATGGTGAGATAGAGTGATATAAAGATAGCTATATAAGGAAATATAGAGAGAGGGAGAGAGGGAGAGAGATAAAGAGAGAAAAATAGAGAGAAACTTAGAGAAAGACAAATAGAGAGAGAGATATGGGAAGATAAAGGGAGAGAGAGGTTGAGATAAAGATAGATAGGGGAATAAATAGGGAGAAAGAGAGGGATATATGGGGAGAGATAGAGATAGATAGATAGGGAGATATATGTAGAGAAGGATATGGATAGAAAGAGATAGAGAGATGAGTGAGAGGGGGATTGAGTGAAATAAAGATAAAGATATAGAGTAGAAGAGATGGAGGGAGAGGGAAAGGATATATATGTATAGGGATAGAGATAGGAAAATAGATGTAGAGAGATATAGATAGAAAGAGATAGAAAGACCTGAGTGAGAGAGAGAAAGAGGAGGGAGGAAGATAGAGGAGAGGAAAGAAGGGATAGAGATAATAGGTGAAAGATAGAGATAGAGGAAGGAGAAGGAGAGATACGGTGGATAGATGAAATAGAGAGGGGGCCAAGAGTGGAAGAGCAATAACTATCTGGACACGGAAAGGAAATAATAATGGACATGGAATAACTTGGGTAAAGTACGCAGACCGGTGATTACTTTAAAATCCAAATAAGAAACATGAATTGAAACCATAACATTTAATTACTTAATGAATTAAGAAACACATACATTCCATACATGATAAATTACATCAAAGAATAAGAGATACCTCATGATTTCAAATAACAATCATTTAAAAATAAGATTACAACTCTCATTCCCCAAATGAGGTAAATCCAATAAGCATGGTTACATAATACATCTTCCATTTCGATAAAAAATGAGGGGTAATAAATTACAAGATTCAACTGAAATGAATAAAGCATGAAATGAAACTAGATCCCATGAGCTCTCCAACTAGAAATATCGTCCACACAAACAATAAGAAAACTCAATGGAGTAAGGTGCATGTTCCACCCAACCAAGTGATACCCGAAGGCTCAACCCCCGTGCTAGGAGATAGTAACAAGGAATCCTATACAAGACCATCAACCTCTAGACATAGGCTAACTCACACTGACACAACCAATCACATGAACCCTACAACCATAAGAATAACACAAGTACAACTCTAACATCATTGACATAAGTCACATTGCTTCCAGAAATAAAACAGATCAGGTATGTTAAGAAGACCATACACATAAAACCAAATACCAATTGTTGTCGTAGAAAGAGTGTCATCACACAACTCAACATGGGATATCCTATGGGAATCTTCATAGGCTTCAACCCCCATTATGGGATATCCTAGTGGCCTCAACCGAATCCCGGTCCCCATACTCACTCATGCGGAATCAAATACCTCTCGTAAAGACAAGATAGATAACCTTGCCATTCCAGGCCTTCCCACTCATCCCAAGCCTATACAAGCACTTGTGTCTATGAGTGAGGCTAAATTATCTTGATTAATGTGAAATACTACCCAAACTTCTAAGTATATTGTTTTAGTTATCACTTAATTAAACCACCTCCAAAGATTACCCAGTTTACCTCTTTGGGCTCTGGTGCCTAACAAAATCCACTCTTCTACTTGACAACACATACAAACCAATCACCAAGGGAATCCCAAGTGCATACTAACAAGATAAAACCACTCCAACTTTAGGAGGAACACATAATGAAAAATCACTCCAAACACTGGAGGCAACAAAACACATAATCCACTCCTTCCAAAGGAGGCACAAACCACATAAACCACTCATAATCCAAAGGAGGCACAAACCATCCTTGTTTGTAAAAACTGGGTAAAACAACAGGATACAACTATACACACTACCCAAGGCAATCTAAAAGTTGAATAACATAATTCAACAACCCCAAATAGTTAAACCCCTTCTAGAAGACTTAACAACCCTTCTAATCAAATTCCCCAAAGCGAAAATAGAAGAAGTGTACATTCAAGAAGGGTGATCAAACATGAATTAAATCTATATTTGGATCTCCTAAATCCAAGTTTCCTTCATTAACATTCTGTAATTTATTGCCTTAATAAAACTGATTTAATAACGTCTCTTTCAGACAAAAGATGAAATTTAAACCATATATTCAATTCCTTAATTGCTTTTAAATAATAATAAAATAAAACAGTTACTTCTTCTATTCAGAACATATCATTTTAAAAATAACCATTTCTTCTTTTCAAAATAAATCATTTAAAAAAAAAAAAACAATTAATTCCTTTTGCCCAACATCAAGAATGAGAGAGATATCATAACACAAAGATAATTTAGACAAATTAAATAACCTATTTTAGGATTTCCTAAATCTAATTAACTCAATTAACATTACTTGCAAATACTCAAAAGTAAATAAAATTACATTTGCAACATTGAGGAATTTAAACTAATAATTTAATTCCATTTTCTTCAATTATACATAATAATCAAAATCAAATTTTAAATAAAATCATTTTATTATAAAATCAATTTTTTTGCATCTATTTTAATAAAATAACCATCTTAGGATCAATATATTTAAATATAAATATATGTTAAACATACATATATAATTGTATACTCAATGTATATACAATTATATATATATATATATATATATAAAATTTAAATATATATTTCTAAAATCAATTTAAATTCTCAATCATTTAAATCAAATCCCATTTTTGCTAATTAAATACACCAAGAAAATACACATATATATAATATATATATTATCTATATTAAAATAATATATAAAATATATATGTAAAATATATATATACATATATTTTTAAATTTATAAACCTATATATAAATAAATATATATATATATATATAAATAATATATATATATATATAATATAAATATAAAATTTATAATAAAAAAAGTTTTTAAAAGGTCGAATCCCTGAAAGGAGGAGTGATCTAGCCTACGGTTAATGCCTCAACCTCCCCTCAGGATGGCCAAGGCCACCGTGGAATGCTTCCCACACTGTGGTGGTGTGGGGAGCGCCACAACAACGCCTCTCCATCGGGTATTGCAGCCACGCCTGCTCCTCCCCAACCAATGAAAAATTCAATTTTTATTTATATATATATTAAAACAGAGCACAACAAAAAAAAATCCTCTGTTTTGGTAAATTCCAGAACATGATTTTTGTGCCAGAATTTTAACAAAAAACAAAATTTTTCAAAATAAAACAAACCCAATATGCAAAAATATATGTATATATATATATACACATAAAATTTCCATTTTACAGTCAAATTGAACCAATTTTCTATAGAAAATTTACAATAAAACTAATTTTCAAACATAGTTTTCTAATTTCAATTTCTAATTTGATATGGAACATTTCAACTCCCAAACAGAGGTTTCTAATTTCATTTTGTTTTCTTTTCAAATTTTCTATTGTTAAACTTGAAAGTTTTTGTTGTAAGTTTTTGTTTTTCTACAAAAATATAAATTTCTTCCATAATTCAACAGGGTTTTTCAAAATTTGTTTCAAACAAAATTTCAATATTGAAGATCCTAAATTTCAAAACAATAAAAAAAAAACAAGAAAGAACCTTGGAAACTTGAAGAAGAAATCTGGTGTTGAGCTACAATTTTCACTTTACCAAAATTCCTCGAAAGATTGCACTCCAAATCCAAAATGCATATCCAAAACAAGAAAACCTTCATTTATTTTTAACAACAATGTTTTTCTCCAAAATGAAATATTTCCACTCTCATCAATTTTTCCCAAATTTTGTCAACTTCTCCCAAATATCCCATCCACCATAGTTATTTCTCCCTCCATCCATTTTTGAGATATTTTGTTTTAAAAAAAGACAAAATTTAAAATCAAATTTCTTTTCAACATGACTTTATTACCTTTTTTTTTTAAATTTCAATTTCAAAAGGAATTTAAAGCTTTTAATAATTTCTTTTCAAAAAGCATTTAAAACTTTAAAAATTTTCTTTTCAAAAGAATCTAACACTTTTAATTCTAAAATGGACAACTTAATTCATTTCAACACAATTAATTTAATTAATCAATAAAATAAATCTAACCCAAGATTAGATTATTTTATTAATTAAATTAAATTAATTAATAAATTAAATAACATTTCTAACATTATAACTAGATTTATTTAATAAACAACTTAAATACATAAAACCATTTATTTACTTTTTCCCACTTGCAATTAAATAAAATTAAGGAGAGATGAACAACAAAGAAGCAACTTAACCCGACTAAAACCCGACGACACACTATGACTAGGGTGATGACTTGGCACGAAAAACCTAGCTACTATCTCTCAATCGAATACTGTTGGCTAATGGACATGCTCAAACCTGTGAAACTAGGTGGAGTCGATGTCCTGTATCTGTCAACCTGCGAACCAAGAGTATATCGAACATGCATATATATAACATAATAAAACACACCGTGAAGAGGAAATCTTGGAATCGTAGGGCACTCGCAAGCGAGTGGTGCAATCTCGTCCCCTTCAACAATACAATATTACTAACTGATGAACCTAACATCAATAATATACTCAAAAGCATAAATCATCATTAATTCTAATATCTGCTAAGCTAATTCAAAGCATGCCATAATGATAACATCAAAGTAAAATACCATCACATCAAAATATAACATTCACATCGCTTTATAGTTTACGATCAAATAGTAACCAAGTACCATAGTCAAAGTAATAACAAAACAAAACATAACAAAGAAGAACAATGTCTGATCAAAAGGCAAAAATGGAGGGGTGCTACATAGAGAGAAATAGAAAGAGGGAGTGATAAGAAGTTATATTATATTTATATTTAATAATGTATAGTGTATATAAATATTAAATATATAATATCTAAATATTAAATATATAATATCTAAATATTATAATATTATGTTAAAAATAGTTACATTATTAAATATATATAATAAGTATTATAGAAATTTTATTAAATTTTTATTATTTGATGTTTAGATAATAATATAATATAATATAATATAATTTTAAATTTAACTCCTTAAAATGATATATCTTGATGTTATTTATATATGTTATTTAATAAGATAGATATATTAGTTTATTATATTTTTTCATTTTTTTACAACTAATTTTGAAAAATATAATAAATATTACATTATGTAATTATTTTATTTATATAAGACATAAAATATATTTATTTATATTTTTTAATAAAGAGTAAAATGAGGGTTTTTAAAGGAACCTAATCCTTTTACAACAACACAACACCTAACAAAATCTAAGAATTAACAACCCTTAAGATCAAAGATGCTAGTTATACTATAGTCCACCTCCCAAACAACCCACAAATATTTACTCAAACAAGCCTACATAGTTGCTAAATGCTCACTAGCAAACCTTCCCCCTATAGTGGAGATCTAGACCAAATTTCAGAGGGAATTTTCTCCTTTTTTTTGAACAATTTTCCAAGAACAATAGTCAACCCCAAGACTAGTGCCAAAAATTGGATGAGGCAAAGAAATCCAACCAAACAATAAAGAGCAATA
>VDFB02041290.1:0-19003 GCA_007258455.2 Sequoia sempervirens
GGAATCAAACTACAATTTGGTGAGCTTGAGAGCTTAGGGCAGGAAAATAACTCCATAGGTACTCTCTCCTAAGGAGGTTTCAACAAAGGACTATGTAGATCCTTAGAACTACAAATTTGAACAAAGTACACCCAAGTCCCATAGACCAATGATGGATAAATCCCACAAAATGCAAGTGCTTCACAGGCCCTTGGACCTACAAAGAAGGCACCCCCAGGTACTCTCTCTTAAAGGAAGCCCGATGTAAGGGGAATCTACAAAGTTAGACTAGAAAGCAGCTTCACAAGTGCACCTACAAAGAAACATGTTAATCCATAGATAAAACATGTTAGAAAACAAAAAGCATCCATGCAGGCAGTCAAGAAGATAGTCAAAAAATTGAAGAAAGAGCTTTCAAAGGCATCCCTCGAGAACCCTTCAATAGAAAATGGGTCCACTCAAGGGAGACGCATTTGAAAGTGCAAAAAAAAAATTTACAAATTGATTCAACATCAAGGAATCCTTTTGAAAGATGTTAACTTCATCAAGGAATTCAAAAGGAAGAAAATGCCCCCTTGCGAGGGGAAGGTTGAGGCTTCTCCCACAGGAAAACTTGCTCCCTCCTTAGAGGAAAGTTCTTCAAGTTATTCTTTTCGAACCCATGACAAAGGGAACATGTTTCGCTAGGGGTCCAAGTTGAAAATGCAATTTTTGAAAAAAAAAGGTTTTGAAAATATTTTCGAGAAAAGATTTTTTTGGCCACTGAATGCATTTTCTAAAAATTAAAATAAAATGATAGCCCCCCCTTAGGATGGTGTGTCAAACACAAGGCACGTGGCATCCTAAGGAGAGAAAAGCAAGAATAAAAAATTTATGTTGTGGCCTATGAGACATAGCAAGATGTCGTTGTGGTAATGTTGTCACACGCGCGAGGGACAACACATGAGCACAACAACATCATGATTCAAGCAAAGAAGAGAGAAAGATAAAAGAGTGAAATAAAAATAGTAGCATCACGAGCAAGCGGCAAAGGGGTGATCTGATATTTTGGGGTCAGAGCTGCTCATAAACATTTATAAGTATAATAATAGTATATTAATGAACTGTCATCAACCCCCTACTATATTAGACCATATGAAGAATGCTTGAGAAAAAAAAATTAAAATTAAAAAAATGGGTCAACATGGAAGGGAAGCCTAAATTCCCCCAACACTTTGCATCGTCCCAAATTGTCAAAAATAAATACACATAATAGGGGAAGAATGATGCCACAAATAGAGGAATTTGTATGACATAAAAACACTCGTGTATCTAAGCACCTACAAGGGTGACAAGGGTCATCCAAGAAAACATAACGCAAGAATAGGGGAACACAAACATACACACACAATCTACACTACAGATAAAGAAGAGGTGCCCCCTAACACTCATCAACCAAGAGGTCATCAGCCTCCCAATATAGATCATTATATAGGAAAGGAGGATGAACCTACAAGGGTAGAATGTCAAGGGGGGAGCCCTCTGACCCCTCCCGCAACAAGAGCCAAGGAAAGAGACTCTTCGGTGTCTCCTCCACTCAATTCCTATGGGGTAAAGGTTAGTGACTTCACAAAGATCACTGAAATGGTCAGGACTTTTTCCAAAGAATTAAACATGCACTTCACTAGAGTACGTTGTGTTACCTCATCGAATGAGGGAGGCGGCACTCAATATTCACTACTAGGCTCACCGTGTGACTTCGGAGCAGTGACAAACTCTAGGGATGTCATAACTTCTTTCATCACAAGGATAGTACATGCTAATGCATAACCACCCTTTGAAGAAGGTGGACTCCTCTTTCAACCCCCATTGCTAGCAGGGCTATCCTCCATCGTTCGCTTTGTTGGAGGATGTGAGATCCCTACAAATGAGGCAGAAAGCACAAAGGAAGAGGAAAAGATCATGGTGGACACCACTGAGGTGTTCAGCATTTCCACAGGCTTTGAGAATGGTGAGATGTTTGGGAGGGACATCAAAAGAGGTGGCTCAACCAAAGGAGTAATAAACACCTACAACTTTTTAGGGTTAGGGGCATTTACATTAGCAGCAGAAGCTAGAAGCAGCACCAAGGTCGACTAAACTAAAGCAGATGGGATGGGAGAGGAGGAAACAATAGTAGGCCCTAAAATAGGGGCGGTCAACTCCCCTTCCTTCCTCTACAAATTGGCCTGCTCAATGTCCAGAGCCTTTCACTAACACTTGCACTCACATGCAAGGTGGTTCTTGCAACTCTAGGAGCTAGCACCTAGAAGTTGGGATGGAATAGAAGGCTCCTACTCAGCCATTAGAGTGTCCATCACATCCATTTCTGGTGGAGGGAGAAACTACTAGATGGGAGCAGGAGGGAGAGACTGAGAGGAGGTTATAGCAACAATGGGGGGAGTTGGCTCTAACACCTCAATTGTGGGCCTCTTCCCATTCACTACCTTGAGGGTAGGAGCAGTAGGAGTTTGAGCCATAGAGGACTCCCCACAAGGACCCCTCCCCTTACCATATCAAATGGGCCTTGGAAACGTGGGTAGGACAAGAAGTTTGAATGTTGGAAGCTTGGGATTTCACCAAGTAGGCACCATAGGATTTTTCAAAAAATGCCTAGGAGCATAATCTGATGACGTTGCAGTAGGGTGAGAGGAAGTGGTAGGTGGGACAACAGTCATAGAAGAAGAAGAGTGTTGAGAACACTTCTCATTTTCTCTAGACTGAGCTAGGGAGGCATCACTATTAGCCTTCAGGCAAGCTCTATGTGAGATGGAATATGGAGATGGAGGGTATCTCACTTTAGGTGTTAAGTGCCCACTCTTGTACTTTGTATAGGTTTGGTACAAGAGGTTCATCCTAGGAGGAAGCGAATCAATGGGTGCAGGCCAAAAGTGATCCAGTGAATAGCTACCACACACAACTAGCGGTTTATAGCTGGTGTCATGGATTATATGCATTGTACCCTCATCGATAAATTTCAAACACTTATACACTAACGAGGGAACTATGTTCCTAGTGACCAACCAAGGGATACCCAGTTTCACCATGAAGAGCTCAGAACCTGGGATTATGTCAAAAAGTAAGCTCACTGATTTAGGTCCAACAAGGACCGACAAGGTGATGCAACCAAGGGGAGGTATGAAAAAAAAATTGTGCATATAGATGGTACTCTCAGATGCGTCATACCCATATTTATGCAAGAGATTGATCAACATAATCTCCTCAATAATAATATTCACCTAACATGTTGGATCAACAAGAATACATGTTATAGTGTACATTCATTCACATGGGGATGTATAAAGGAGATGGCTCTTTGTTATAATTCATCAGTAGGTTCTGCAAGGTGAAATTTATGCCAGGAAAACTACTCGCCAGTTGTGCGGTTGGGATGGGAAAGTGCAAAAAGGAGGTCATCATGTATACTAGGCGGAAATTTCATAGATCCCCCAAAGGTTTCGTAATTAGACAGTGACACAATTAAAGCTTCATCTTATGATGCTTATGGAACCTTCCAACTACACCACTAGGGATCATAGGTAGGGTTACAAGGCTAGGTTCCTTGCAACACATACACGCACAACACTCCTAAGATATGAGGAAGGGAACTTTCGGCACTGCTAAACGCAACCAAAATGGTTGACTTCAGGTTCACCAAAATGTAAGCTAGGGGGACCAACCACACCAAGGCTCCAAGTCACGAAGAGCCGAGAGAAAAAGGCTACCCTAGCTTACCTCAAGCTAAGTGGGATTTTAGGTCAAGGATAGAGAATGAAGAGCACTCTCAAGTGCTTCTACCACTCTACTAATTTGAATGCTTAAATGGGACTAGACGAGCTAGTTTCTAGAATCCAAAATGCACCTCAAGAAAATCTCTACCTGAGGATGGCAGCACAAATCTGGGACAACAACGTAGCATGTTGGCATCTCTCTGGGGCGTTGGCATCTGTATAGCTAGAAAGTGTGAAATACAATGCAAAAAACCAAGAAACCTACCAACAGCCTAGCAAAATAAGATTTAACGAACTAAACAGAATAATAATGTACGAGAAATAGCTATAAAGATGGTAAAGAAGGTAGATGAAAACAAGGGTGACAAATTCCAACTCACTGAGAGTCCAGTTCACCAGAAAGCTCCACACACACATACACCTACAAACAGCCAATAGAGGAAAAATTTTAGGGTTGTATAGGGGTTTGCCTCAGTCAAACCCCCGCTTTGGTGTTTCCACCTCCATAGACAAACAGGAAAGCCATGAGATAGAAAGTGAGATAAAGAGAATGATAGAAAGAAATAATATCGAACACTACAAAAGACACAATGCTACTCTATCAAACCACAACAAAAGAAGTGAAGCAATACCACCTCCACCCAAAGGCACTCAAATCCAATGAAGGGAGAATGCAATACTATGAGCTTGGCAAAGTTGACACAGCCACAGCAGTGACGAAGGAGGTCTTGCAAGACTCCAAACTCGCAACTTCTATGGTAGCACAACATGTTATAAGTGAATTTGATGGAGCAAAAAGCTACTATGTAATGCTCAATGGATGTAAAATATCTCACTGTGAATGTCCACAATTGTCAAGAAGATAGAGTGATAGTGAAAATTATGCCTTTGAAGGAAGATTAGGAGGGAAAGACTCGTTACATAGAGGCATTACAGTTCATGCCCAATGGAGAATGTAATGTCCCTATAGACTCCAGGGGTAGGAATCTTTCAGGGATGGTAGCACAACACATAGATTTCAGTGCACCATGCTCATGTCCCTGACAAAAATTTCCCCACTGACACATAGGATAAACAAGTGGATGGGAGGCAAGTGAGTGATGTGGAATTATCTAGTCGGGTTTGATTTTTCTAAATTAGGGGACGTGAAAGGGGAATTTACATGAGGGGTGTAAATTTTCTCCTATACAATAACAAGACAAGGTTTCAATGTGCAAGAGGGGAAATCAACAAAGATATATCATGTAGAGAATGTTCCAAAGAATTTGATGAAAAATGTGAAGAATGGCAAGAGATTATAGAAAGATGGAAAATACTCTTGCATAAAAGACTTGAGACAATTAGAGAAGAAAAATGGACAATAATAAGTTATTATGGTCATACTTATGTTTGAATTCCTATTGATATGATTATGCCATAGAAGATAGAAGATAAAGGTGTAGTCAATATCACTTTACCATTAAAGAGGAATAACTATATAAAGGTGGAGAGCTACAAAAAAAGAGTTATAAAGAGAATAGATGTCAAGATGAAGAGCTAGAGATAGAGGAATATTAGAGAAAGGGGGAACATTAGAAAATATTTGTGAAAGGGGGAGCCTTACAGACAAGGGGAGCATCACAAAAAGGAAAGAATCAAAGCATGAAGAAAAGAAGTCTATTAAGTGTACCTTTGTTATTGATGTCAAAGGGGGAGAGATAGAGTAAGGGAGAACCAAAAAAAAATGAGTATTATCATTGTGTCACCATCAATGACAAAGGGGGAGATTGTTGGAAATGTTGTCATTCATGTCAAAGGTGGACAAGGTCGTCATTGATTTTAAGGAGTTTAATGGGGATATCGATGGAAATATTGTCATTAATTTCAAAGGTGTTGATGAGCCTAGTTTTTGGTCCAATTTTGGGTAGAATCTATAGTTTACTTATTGGTAGATGACATGGACTTTAATGTTAAATGTGGGTATTTTCATAATGTTTTCCTCAAACCATTGACATTGGACTTAATCCTATCTCTGCAAGCTTTAATGACATTTGGCATAATATGTGGATTATCTATATTGATTTTTCATGTGGTTAATGGATGTTCTTTAATGTGGTTATAGATGTATAGTTATTATGCGTACTAACTTCTCCATGTAGATTTAATATACTAAGTTAAGGAAGACGCCGCCAGCTGGGCATGCACCATAATGCCTAGCAAAGGAATTGGTCCAAATCAAAGGAGGCCGACGATAGAAGATTCTTCATGCAAATGAATGTAACTGCCTTGTAGTGGAATTTAATGATCGAGCATGCACAGGATTTACTACTAAACTGAATTTGTGTTTGGACCAGCATTCCTGATCGGATTCCATGCATATGTAACCACCATCGCTCCATTTCCTCTATTTTCCCTAAATAGCGTCCTCCCATTCGTGGAGTTGACTGCCTTGTTTAGCTTTTAGTATAAATAATAATCTAATGCCCCTTCTTCAGAAGGTTTCACGATTTGATATTGTACTTGCACTATCCAATTTCTAGTAATAGAGACACATTACTCTTTTGTACTCGTGATTCACAGTGCATAAAATAGAGTTCTAAGTTCGAGCATCTAAGTTCCAATTAGTTTTAGAGGATACTTATCGAATGGGCCCCACTTGGTGAGTAATTTGTCTTCTTAGTTTAGCATTAGTTTGGTATTACTTATTTAGTACTTAGTTAGAAATCTAGCACCAACTGTTCCTACAACAACTAGAATTTCATTCTGTGACTGTTCCTGTAGATAGAGTAGTTTCTTGTTTGTTGCTCAAATTTTTATTCTTGTTATGCATTTCAGCTTAGCATAGTCATTGATTGATGTTCAACATTTGTTTCATTCCTTTTCAAGCAATTTACTTTTAGTATTGTATGTTCCTTAGGTGTAGAATGGAATGGCTACTTTGAGTCCCTAGTGCACATACTATGTTGACCCATTTCAATTTCACATCCCTAGGTTGACAAGTTAAATGCACCTTCATGATGATTCAAATTGCTATTTAGGTTAGATGTCCAGTCTCAGAATCATGGTTGTAAAGGATTAGTTATTAAAATCATTGTAGGAGGCCAATAGTTTTGGTGCCATTTCCAGGGATGGTGTCAAACTAGGGAGTCTTTTGGAGTCATTGGTAGTTTTCCTTGTTGTAGTGTTTCTTGAAGTTGTTCTTGGTATACTCTTATTTAGGAAGTAATGGACCTCCTTAGTCTTTACCAATTATTTGTGTGAGCTGATTGATAGTGAGTGATACCGCATGCATAAAGGAAGGAGAAGGGATGCTTATGGGAGGTTTCTTTAGGTAACAATCCTAATCCATTCCAGCTAGTTGACTATCAGAATCTACCAGAAGAAGAAGAAGAAGATCCAAGCCCCTTTGCTAATGCATTTCCTGATCTGACTAACTTTGAAGTCTCCTTTGAAGATCAAAATCAGCTTGAGAACCCCCTTGCTTTGGAACTACATCAAGCAGGCATGGGCGATGCAAATGGGAATAGACCTAACCCACTAGATTTTCCTTTCCCTATTTCCCATCAAAATGAAGTTGACAACATCAAAAACATCCCTGCCTCAGCCCTCACAAAGTTTTATGGACTTGTCACAAAAGATCCTGATACCTTTTTATTTGAGTTTGGCATACTCTACAGGAGTTATGATTATACTACTGATTCCCATAGGCTTAAGTTGTTTCCTACCACTTTGAAAGAGGTTGCATTAAGATGGTTCATGAGCCTAGGAAGAGATACTATGGAAACTTGGGAAGACATGAAGACGAAATTCCTTGAGAAATACATGAAATATTGTAGAGGCAGTGACATTTCTAGGATGTAGAAAAAGGAAGATGAGAGCCTAGAAGATTACATTGCGAGGATTTTGTTTTTCCTACAAAAATCTCCACACCATACACTTAATGAAGAATCACATAAGTTGCTTTTTCTAAGAGGAATCAATGATAGTTGCATTGATGCCTTGGACCTCATGGGAGGAGGAGATATCTCCCAAGTTCCTTGGGAAGATATCAAGAAGATACACCAGAACTACTCTAGGGAAGCTTCAAATAAGGGGAGAGCTTACCAAGCTTCCATGGTTAAGTCAACCACCAGTGGAGTTTCAAGAATGGAGATTACTCATTTGTTGGTAGACTTCAAGCAAGATATTATAAATAATCTAGCTACTCAGCTAGATACACTTTAGGCCAAGAAAAAGAAAGAGGAGGAAAAGGAAATGTTGGAAAAGTATTGCCCCTACTACAGACAAAAGAAGAGGGACTGCAGATGTAAGATGGTAGCTAATCTTAGTTAAAGAGGTTTCAGTTAATCCATCTGGGTGGTAAATGTGCCAATTGGTGCCAGGTACAAACCAGTGCCATGCATCTGATGTGGGACTGGTGTCAGATCGTGGTCTCTCAGTGTCAGCCTCCAGGGGGTGGTAGCAGTTTCAAGGGCATTGGCAGCCACCTTCAAGGAATTGGCAACAAAAAAATTAATGGAAAGGAGGACAGCAATGGCCTACTCAGACAACTAGTTACATACAGCCACCTTCTCAGTCCTAGTAGTCTGCTATAATGCCTCCACCTACTAATCCTAGCTCAAATGCACCTAAACCTACTCAACTACCAGCTCAGCCCACACCCAATCCAAATAACAAACCACAACTGTAGCCTTCCTACTCTATTGATTCAAATAAATTCCTTACATATGCTATGATTGTAAGTGATATCCACTTGCATTCAGGTACTACTCTATCGGCCCCTTCCAAGCCCATTATCATTGAGCTCCCTATGGAAGAGGAAGAGGAACCTCTAAATGATCCCATTCAGCCTAGTGTACCTAAAAATCTTGAACCAGTCCAAGTCAAGCAGACTGAGCAAGAGCCACCATTTCCTTAGAGATTGGAAGTTTCCAAGAAGAAGGAAGAAAAGGAGGATACAACTTTTGATATCTTGGAACAGCTAAAGCATATATGTGTCCAGATACCTCTATTTCAAGCCATAAAGGATGTTCCAATCTATGACAAGGAAATCAAGGAGGCATGTCTTAAGAAGCCAGGTGGGAAAAAGAAAGACCCAACTATAGGTCATGTGGTGGGATAGCTAGCTGACATCATGCTAGGAAAAGTGACTATTCCCAAGTATAATGACCTAGGCAGTCCTATGGTAGCAGTTGTTATAAACGAAATCCAAGTAAATAATGCTCTGATTGATTTAGGGGCAGCAATAAATGTAATGACCAAGTACATCCTACAGCAATTAAACATCGCAAGAATGAGGTCCACTCCTATTGTCTTGTAGTTTGTTGATAGCTCTACTATTAAGCATGTTGGTGTAGTGGAGGATCTTGTGGTATTTCTAGACTCCTAGGAATACCCAACAGACTTTATGATTCTTTCTCCTAAAACTACACTAGGTGGGGACGACATTATTCTTGGAAGGCCATGGTTAGCAACTGCAGATGCATACATTGAATTTTGGTCAGGTGACATGACCATTTCAGATGGGAGGAGCACTAAAAATTGTGTTCTCTATCCACCTACTCAACCATCTCATGATGAAGATAATCTTGTATGGCCACATGTTGGTGAAGAGGTCAAGGAAGTTAACTTTGTGGCGCAACTTATGATGCTAGGTAGAAGCTCTTTCATCCAGCTCCAACATGAGGATGAAGTATTAGCTAACATCCTTCAAAACCATTGTGAAGTGGAGGAAGCATCATCTTCTCATTCTGCTACTCTAGTCAAGGCAATTCTACCTGCTCTTCCTGCAACCACTGTTTCTGTAGACATTCTTCTTGCAAATTATCTTCATGCAACCACTATTCCTGCAAACACTCTTCCTGCAGCCATTGCTCATGTAGACAAACTTCTTGCAGAAATAGGTATGTCCCATACATTGCTTCTAGAGGAGCTAAAGGTACCAAGTGTTAATGAAGCAACCATGATAGAGTTAACTACACAAGTACAGGTGTCAGAAGGAAAATATTTGAATGTTAATAGTAAATTAAGTGGGGAACAAAAATTGTTATTGGAAAACTTATTAAGAACCCATTATCATGCATTTGTGTGGGATTATCATGATA
This sequence comes from Sequoia sempervirens, assembly GCA_007258455.2. NCBI lineage: Eukaryota > Viridiplantae > Streptophyta > Pinopsida > Cupressales > Cupressaceae > Sequoia > Sequoia sempervirens. The sequence goes on from VDFB02041290.1 coordinate 9,812, forward strand.
TGAACAGATTGGATCTTAAACTTTGTACACACAGAATTTACATCAGAGATTATTGCACCCCGATAAGACAGCCCCAAAGAAGAATTAACCCTGCACTAAGAGAGATTGTGAAAGGAGAACTACAGAAATTACAAGATGTGGGATTTATCTACCCCATTTTAGATATTCAATGAGTGTCTCCATTAGTGATTGTGCAGAAGAAGGGAGGGAAATGGTGATTTTGTGTTTATTATAGGGAACTTAATGTTGCCACCAAGAAGGACCACTTTCCTTTACCCTTCATTCATCAAGTTTTGGACACACTTGCAGGAAAGCAATACTTTTCTTTTCTAGATGGATTCAGCGACTACAATTAGATCCAAATTGCACCAAAGGACCAAGAGAGGACTAAATTTACCTATCCATGGGGGACCTGTGCCTATTCGGTGCTCCCATTTGGCCTATGCAACACACCTGCAACTTTTCAAAGGGAAGCTATTAGCATCTTCTTAGACATTTCTCATGATTGCATGGAAATTTATATGGATGACTTTACCACTTATGGTGTTGATTTTAATCAAGCGTTGGAAAATCTCAAAAGGTCTTGCAACGATGTGAAGATCAATTTTTTCCTTAAATAGTGAAAAGTGTTTCATGATGATGCAAGAAGGTGTAGTTCTTTGCCATTACATCTCCCACAAGGGAATTCAAGAAGATCTTGCAAAGATTGAGGTAATCACAAATCTTCCCACACCTGCAAAACAGAAAGATGTTAGGAGTTTCTTGGGTCATGCAGGATACTATAGGCATTTCATCAAGGATTTCAACAAGGTAGCAGCACCATTGTACACTCTTCTCACTAAAGATGTTGAATTTCAGTGGACTAAAGCCTATGACAAGGAATTTTCTAACTTGAAGGAAGCTTTGACTCATGCTCCTGTACTCAAAGGGCCTAATTGGGAGCTTCATTTCCACATCCATATTGATGCATTAGATTATTCCATAGGAGCAGCCTTAGGACAGAAAGAAGGATCTGTTGAAAATTCCATTTACTTTGTCAGGAAAAATCTACAAGGAGTTGAATTTAATTATACAGTGACATAAAAAGAAATGTTGGCAGTAATCTATGCACTGAACAAATTTGGACATTAAATAACATGCTACCAAATCTTTGTGAACACTAATCATGCATCCATTAGATATCTCATGAATAAACCTTTCATCACAGGTAGATTGGAAAGATGGTTATTGTTGATGCAAGAGTTTAATATAATCATTGTGGATAAGCCAGGGAAGTCCGATGTTATTGCAGATTTTCTTTCAAGGCTAACTACATCAGAAGTTAATCAGCCCATAGATGACTCTTTCCCTAATGACAATCCATTCTCCCTCAATGTACAAAAACCCTGGTATGCTGACATAGCTAATTACTTGGTCACGGGTATAATTCCTTCTCACTTCTCTCCAAGAGAGAAAAGGGCAATCATTGAAAAATATTTTCCTTTCTCTTAGATTGTTGGATGTTTTTTTATACTGGACCCGACCATGTCATAAGGTGTGTGAGAGAAGATGAGACATATGGCATTTTGCATGCATTTCACAACGAACCATGTGGAGGACACTTTGCATCCAAGAGGACAGCAATGAAGGTTTTGAACACAGGATATTACTGGCCAACACTCCACAAGGATGTAGGAAGTGTTGGTGTAATTAATATTTAATTACACTTTGCATAAGTTTACTTAGGCTTTATTTAATTCCTAAGTTATAGGATCTTATCTTTATCTTTTGAGCTATCTTGTTGCTCAAGATAAGATTGGATTTATGCATCTTTGCTTTTATAAAGCAAATTATCTCTTGTATTATTTTGAATTCTCGAATAATATTATGTTGCACATTCTTTTGCAACCTCTTTGCCTTTTCTAATTTTCTCTTCTATGGAAGGTCTTTTTGGTTTGCAAATCTGATCTTGGTTTCTAATAGGAAGGTATACCAGAAAATGTGATAGATGTCAAAGAATTTTCAAACCAACTAGGTCTGATGAGATGCCACTACGCCCTTAGGTATTAATCACTCCCTTTGATAAGTAGGGATTGGATTTTGTGGGACCCATTTACCCTCCATCAAATGGTAAGTCATATATTGGTATGTATTGATTATGTGACAAAATGGGTAGAAGTTAAGGCCATGATGCATGCAAGAGATAATAAGGTTGTAGAATTTCTTTATGAGGAGATTTTCACAAGATATGGAGTCCAAAGAGAAATAGTGACTAATCAAGGGACACAACTCACATCAACCCTTTTTGTAGCACTAGTTAATGAGTACAACATAAGGCACAAAAATTCTACTCCTTATCACCCACAGGCTAATGGAAAAGTTGAGGTGACCAATAGAGAACTTGAAGCCATTCTGACTAAAACAGTAGTTGTTCATAGAAAGAATTGGACAAATAGATTACTAGAAGTTGTTTGGGCCTATAGGACAACCTAGAAAACAACTACAAACTTCACCCCATTTGAGTTGTTGTATGGAAAGACAACTATGATGCTAATTGAATTTGAATATAAGACACTATGGATTGCAGTGGATTTGGGGATGGATATTTCTAAGGCACAAAGAGAAAGAATCATGCAGCTAAACACTTTGGATGAGATAAGAAGAACAGCCCTGCAGCATACATAAGTGGTGCAGAATCAAAGAATCAAGTGGCATGAAAAATTTATCAAGGACAAAGAATTCCAACTAGGAGATTGGACCCTACTCTATGACTCAAGATACAAGGACAATGCAAGAAAATTACAGACAAGGTGGCTAGGACCATATGAAGTTGTTGATGTCTTTCCTAATGGAGTTGTTTAGCTTACTACCATTGACCCTGTCAGGTTCAAATTACTTGTCAATGGTCATCACCTCATATTACATCACAATCCAGCTTCCAAAGAAGAGTTCCTACAACAATTCACCTAGCATTCAGCACTCGAGCTTCCTACAGCCGAAGGGAATGGACCTAGCATCCCTCCTTCTGGCTAACTAAGGTACGTACTCTCATAATAAAGACTTTTAGTTACATGGAAATCTATTTCTTCACCCATTTTTCCATCCACCATCCATCACCACCTTTCTCTCTCTTCCATCACTTCATTCCACCTCACCTCACTCCACTTCATTTTCATTAATTGCTCAATTTATTCCCACAAGGCCAGCGGTACTTTCTACATGATCTTTGCAGAAAATATTCCACACATTCAGGTATGTGTGCATTAATTGCTATTTTTAATCATCTTTTAAGTGCATTAATTTAATCATTGTACGTTAGTATAGAAGTTTACATAAAGTACCATCATTCCTTGTAAAATCACCACTCCCATCTCACATGTGTGGTCACATGTCCAAATTTAGGTTTGGGGGAGGGGAAAGAAAATTATGTAAATATATTTCCCATGTGTCAATTTATGCTAGGCTATGTCAAAAAATTTAAAATGAGCTAAATTGAAATCTGAGTGAGAGGACGGCTTGCATGTGTGAAGTGACACTAACTGCAGCCGCAATTTCTTCCCATCATAATTCCCCTTTATCACTTCTTTTCCTACCATTATTTCCCATGTCGTAATCTTGAGTTGCAAGCAAAAAGGTGAAGAAAAGAAAGAAAGATTCAGTCGATGTTGGCACTAGAAATTTAGTAGGTACTGTAGGAAAGAAGTTGTAGAGAATTTTTTTGATTGCAGATAATGGGAGGTGGGTTAATTTGAAATGAACCCATGGTGCATGACGTTTTATTACAGGATGCATAATGCCTGGCTAAATTTTGAAACTATGGATGGTCAGATTACTTCCTGAAGTTGGATGGCTTTGATGAAAGCCTTGCCCTTGAATTTTCCCAGACATTTTCTAAAAGAAAAGACACAGTAAAAGGGTTGGAAATTGTCTCAACTGAGGAAATAATTGCAGAGGCTACAGGGTTACCTATTGATGGTGAAAATTACCCTGCTTCCAGAGATGCCAGATTGGCTAGGGCCAAATTTACAAAGCCGAACGACCCCCCATTGAGAATTGATAAACAAGGTGCAAAGAGAATGTCTATGTCTAAGCCATGGAAGCAGATAGCCATTTATGTTATCAAATACATCACTTGTGAGGGTCGCCTATCAAATTTTCATTCTTTGCACTTCAAGCTTTTGAATCACATGAGGTACGGGAGGAGGATGAATGTGCCCAATGTGTTATACAATCTTCTCTCAATCATGGCGGTCGAGACCCAAAAAGGTAGGGATAATTTTTTTTCCCACCACTGTCTAATTAAATTGTTGGAAATTCTATGCATGATGTATCTGGAATGACTTGGGAAGAATTTACAAATGTTGATCAAATTAGACCTGAGCAGTTGCAACCTAGGGTTTTACCTCAACCCTGTAGGTCTAGCAGGAGATTGAGCTCAGCTGAAGCCACTCTTGATGCTTCAACCTCTGGTGCTATCTCTAGTGTGAATCCTCCTACAGCAAAAGAGACCATAGAAATCAGTTCCTCTAAAATAAAGTACTCAAGGAAAGAAAGTTTTTCCTCTGATTCTGATGATGATATTCCAATTGAAACCCTAATGAAAACTAGGGCATAGAAGAGAGAAGTAGAAAGGAGAGAAGGAAAGGACAAAACAAAACCTATAGAAAGAAAGTTCCAAGTTCTATGAAGAGAAAGGCTGACACTGTTCATCATGTAGCCAAAGGAAAGCATGAGAAACCTCCCAGGAAATCAAGACCAAATGGGCCTATGATTGGTATGCCTCCAAAGGAAATCCCTAAGCCTAGTGAGACATAACATGAGGACCCTGAAGCTCCAATGGGGCAGGAGAATTCCAAAGAAGAAGACATATTTAGGGAAGAAGTGAATATAACACTGGCTGATCTTGCTAACATTACAGAAGAGTTTGAGGAAAATCAGGATGTCCTGCAGCAATAGCCAAAACTAGAGCAGGAGTTCCAACAACAATATAAAAAACAAGAATGAGAGTCCCTAAAATAAGAATCAAAAGAAGAAATAGTGTCCATGTAGCCAGAGATAATTGGACAGCCTAAGTCCATGCAAATAGTGTCATATGAGGAGCCACCGTCGAAAAAAAGACTTGTAGGAATTCATAATCCTCTTGATTTTACAGTACATGCAGCAATTTTGAATTTATGAAAAGAAATACAAAGAAGGGAGGAAGAATGGAAAAATTAAAAACAAAAATTGAAGAAGGAAATTCAAAAGGATGAGGAAATAGAAGATAAAGATGTAAAAATTGCCACCCTGAAGCAGAGGGTGGATGATATGATAGCTTTGGCACCGCGGATTTTGGAATGTAGGACCCCTCCAAGGGTCTATGCTCTACTCCTGAAAGAGAAGTATCTCTCTTTTAAGTTGTCAAGGATTTCCTCAGGTTTGAATCCTTCTATTGACACCCCTATGGAATTTTTCAATGCTTATAGGATTGCCTCCCCTAAAATGAAGAATTTTTTGTATGAGTTTTATTTGCATAATTTTGATGTAACTCAAGACCATGACTGGAATCCACTGTTATATGTTGGGGATGTCCAATTGAGGGAATTTGTCCTGGGTACAAAATAATATTATTTGGGGACAGCAACATGGAGCTTATAAGCAATTGGAGTTTGATATCCCTCTACCCGTTAGAGCTGAATCAAGCAACCCAAGGGATATTTATAGAGAATGGCATAGAATGCTTCTCAAACCTAATTATGGCAATAGGATTATTCCTTGGATTAAGGTAGTTTATAGTGAGTATGAGGTAAAGACGGCAGTGAAGGAGGAAAGTATGAGAAGAAGTCTATCACAAAGATGGAATAGTCTATCTGATGAGCTAAAGCAAGTTGAGACTCATTCCATCTACAATTGTGTTGCAACACTAAAGAGGATTGATAGTTATATTCAGATTAGGAGAGCACATGGGTGATCTTGGCTTCCCCTGACTTTCCAACCACCCATGCTCATGTGGTTCGTGCCAAACTTCAGATTCTACCAGCTTGAAATTGATGCAAAAGGCAGAGATGGAACAAAACTGACAGAATGGGAGGATTATATTGGGATCCTGATTCACACACTATAGCCACTAATGTTGGGCAGCTATCAGTTGTAAATTTCAAAGCTTTGACCAAGAAAAAAAACAACCCTTCCCCTACTGGAGGACCACCAAAACGTTAGGTTGGGGGAGTGATGAGCTTAGTTTTTGGTCCAATTTTGGGTATAATCTATAGTTTACCTGTTGGTAGATGACATGGACTTTAATGTTAAATGTGGGTATTTTCATAGTGTTTCCCTCAAACCATTTACATTGGACTTAATCCTATCTCTGCAAAATTTAATAACATTTGGCATTGTATACCTTGGAATTCCTACTACTCTAAATGTGCAAATCTAACTAAGAATGCAAGAATAACAAAATACCAAGGACACCTCAAGATTAGCCAAAAGAGTGGTTCAACAAAAAGGAATGCAAACAAGATAAAACACAAATACTTTTACCTCCCTTGTTGTTGATACCTCTTTGATTGGCCCTTGCTTGGATTGGTTGTGTGCTCCTTAGATGGTGGATTGAGTGACTATATGCAAGCTTCAATATGCAAAATGATGAACAAAGATGGTTGAATGATTGAAAAAGGCTTGAGGATTCAAATGGATAGTATGTAGTTATCAAAATGCAAAGTGTTGAGAAGAAAAATTAGCAGCATAAGGTTGCTCAAATGAAGAAGTGTTAAAATTCCCTTGAGGAGGGGGTATTTATAGGAGAATTTGAATTCTCTAGAGAATTCAACGGTCAAGATTACTCCAACGAGGCCAAGATGAAGGGTTGTGGTGGGTTGAGAACCCACAAGCCCTCACATCTTGACATGTGGAGGGTGAAGTGGACAAGAGGATATGAGGTGGAGATGAGTTGTCAAGAAGGTACATGAGGTGGAAAAGGACATGCACCTTGGGGAGTGAGGAGATTTCCACAAAAAGGGATTTCTTGTCCCAAGTGGGAGTGAAAGGGACATTTGAGGAATTTTAAATTCCTCAAAAATCTACATGGGAAAAGGAAAGGTGGGTTAGGGATAAATGTGAATTAAAATTCACATTCATAGGATGATCTAGAGGATAAAAGGTGGGCTCAAAAAGGTGGGACTTGGTCACATGTGGAGATTGTGACAAGTCCAAGGTTGGTCACATGTGGAGATGTGACAATTCCAAGGTTCTAGAAGCCTTGGAAGAATGGAATGAATTAAAAATTCACATATAAAGGAGGGGAATCTAGGACAAATAAAAGGAATTAAAAATTCCTTGGAGAATGATTAGGCTTAATTAATCAGTAATTAGAGGATAAATGAGGATTAGAAGCCAACTTGCAAAAGTTGGAGGATGTGACACATCCTAATCAAGGATTAGGCATGTGCACATCCCTAATGAAGAAATTAGGAGATGGATTAGGATTAGATGAAAATGACATGTGAGGATTAAATAAATGTACTATTTATTTAATTCATTTGATGAAAAGGGATTAAGGAGGGTAAGGTATTTAATAATTAATTAAATACCTTAGGGATTTGGCAGAATTAAAGATATTAATTAAATAATACTAATATTACTTAATTAACTCGGATAAGAGGATGCTTGAACAAAAGTGATAAATTTGGATAAATTAAATTGTCCAAATTTGGATGTCTACATTTTGCCCCTCTTTGAGATGGTGTTATGAAAACATCATTTCAAAGAATATTAAAATATAGAACCTAGAAGAAGATGGTTAGATTGGAAAAGATGCCCCACTCATCCAAAGGAGTGACTAGGAAGGGAAAAAGAAAATGATGAAAATTAGGGATGAATGATGCCCCCTCGAGAGGACATGCAGGTTGAAGAGAACACGTGTGTGCTCTCGAAATAGATGATGTGATGCAAGTGGAGATGAGGAAGATGATGCAAGGTGATGGGGAAGAGAGTAAGTGATGGAGATGGATGAAGCACAAATGGATTTCAAAAGGTGATGTTGCCACAGTCAAGGTACAAGCCAAAATGGGTTGATGATGGATGGAGTGTTGTCAATGAAGGATTGAAGGATCCCGAAACAACACGAGGATAGGGAATGATACATCCCACTGAGTGGTATTGATGAGGGAAGGATACATCCCAAAATACCACTAAAGGATAGGGAGGAATACCTCCCGATGATGATGATGAAAGTGTTGTTGATGAGGGAAGGATACATCCCAAAACAACACCAAAGGTTAGGGAAAAAGACCTCCTGATGATGATGATGAAAGTGTTGTTGATGAGGGAAGGATACATCCCAAAACAACACCAAAGGGCTAGGGAATGATACTAATGGATGATGATGGGTCAAGACTGGTAACGAGACTGGGGACAAGACCAAGGATTTGATTAAGTGATTTTTGCGGGATTGAACAGATGAGGAGAAGATTGATATGTGAGATGGAGAGAAGGATCTCAAGATTTGGTTTGATATCGAAAGATTTGGACTGTAGATGGACGAAAGCTCAGATGAGGGGTTTGGTTAAGCTCAGATTGGGATGAGATTAAAGCTCAGATGAGGATTGGATTGAAGACTAGAATGGTTGAAGGATATGATTGGATTGATTCTACACTGAGTTTCAGAGTTTAAAAGGGCATAAGATGTTGACAATCAAATTTTTCCCAATTTGGCAATTTTCAAAAATTGTCAAATTTTGCCATTTTAGGAAACCTCAGGGCCGTATGTTTGAGAGTCCCAATTTTTCCAAGAAATACCCATTGGGGAGATAGGATGAATTGCCAACTAACATCCCAAATTCGAAATATGCATTTTGAGTTATGAGTGAAAACAATTTTTCAAAATGCTGGAGAAAAACACTAAATTGGGATTTTGAGGGTCAAGATGAAACTTTGAGGCCCCGAAAATGGGTCAAAATGGGTTCCAACGGCTTTCAAAGAAACTAGTTGGAAATCCACTCGTTATCGCATAACGCAACTACCCGTCAAATTTCAGCTCAAACGGACACTCGAGTCAAAAGTTATGGCCTCCGGAAGTGTCGGTGTAAAAATCAAAAATCGATTTTGAAAAATCGAAGATATGGGTTTTGTTCGCGGAGGAAAATGAGGAACTGGGTCGAAATCGATTTGGAAAAAAAAGTCCAAATTTAACGGGAAATTGGAGGGAAAAAGCCGGGGCGGGGCGGTACCGCCGCT
>VDFB02041291.1:0-17022 GCA_007258455.2 Sequoia sempervirens
AGGATACTGATGAATTTAATCAGATAAGGGAATTTGATTAAATGGTTAGACCGAGGAATGATTTAGGAAGAAATGATGTTAGTAAGTCGGGATCAGGTGCACGATGTCAATGGGTATGACTACGTGTCTACAACCGCTAACACTATTTACCTCATCCTTCTCCATAGTTGCAACATCATCCTTCACTACGACATCTCTCGTATCATCATCAGTTACAAATTTTCTTTCTTCACCCTTTGCTACAACCGCATCTACATTTCCATCTTCACTACTATCTTCTCTTCACTACTCACTTCTTTATTTTCCTTCATCTTCTCTTCTTCTTCGTGTACCTTTGTAGGGGTTTCTCTCACATCTTTATCCTTTCATCTTAGGCTACAACACTCATTTCTTCTACTCTTCTTGCCACTATCCTTTTTCAAGAGAACCTTAGATTCTTCTCACTTCTCTTTTCTAATGCATCTAACCTAGCCTGGATCTTCCCCATTTCTTCACAAACTATCCTTCCCATCTCTTCAAACTTTTAGGATAAGATATAGTCTAGGTTAGATGCATTAATCAGATTTGTGACTTATTAAGGTGATTTGAGATCTTAAGTAGGTCTTCATCATTGTGCATTTTCATTTAGGGATCCTATTCTAACACACTTGAGTAGGGTTTATTTGCATTATTAGTCTTAATCTTAGACACACTTAATTTTAGGATTGCACACACATTTCATGTTTCAGATCTATGTTCTTCATCAAGGTTTAATTACCAATGTTGGGGTCTGATCAAGGAAAAGCCCTATCCACCAACAAACAAAAAAATTTATTTTGCAGATTTTTCCTAGATTTGAATCTGGGAGCAAAGGTATCAAGTTACAGGAAGGAATTGTAGGTCTCAAGCTTCATTTTTAAATTCAGAGTTTTCTAGAAAAGTATGTTAGGACCCATTCGCCCTAGGGCAAATGAGTCCATGTTCAACCTACAGAAACAACTTTTGAAAGGTACACAACATTTATTCCTCTCAATTTTTCCAAAAACTCTATTGGTTCCCTTGGTTTTATGCTAAATCTATTAGATCCACTTTGTAGAAGGAATTTTGGAGTTTTTTTCTATTTTTAATCTTTCTCCCCAAAGTGTTGTTTGGCCTAGACCCCTATATCCTTGCAAAAAAGTGAAATTTATAGATTCACACTTTGACTTGATTCACCTTGAGGTTGATAGTCATTTAATTGTGTGGATATCATTTCCTAATGAATTGAGTAAATATAGGACCCCTTTTGCCTCTTTCGATCCACTTTTCTATTTTGGGAAACCCTAGGGACACCCCTATTTTTCACCTTTTCATTTTGTTGAACCCAACCTTGTACGACATTCTGAAATTGGAGTCCCTTTAACCCTAGATTTAAGTTTTACAATAGATTGCATTAGTTTTGCATTGGTTGCATTAAATTTAGGGTTCTTTAAACTTTCATTAGTGAACATTGCATTTACAGTTAAATTTGCATGTTTGCATCATCTTAAATCATAAAAAATTACAAAAATTGCATTAGATCTCAATTTATTTTGCATAGTACTTGCATTTAATCATTTAGTTTCATATTTAGCTTCATATTGCATCTTAAAAATTGTCACATAATCCATCATTTAACCTTCATTTAACTTGCATTTAGAGACAAAAATCTAGAAGAATATGTTACAGAACTTCTTATTACAAATCAAAAATAGAGAACATATAGGATAAACTCAGCAACAAAAAATTCAAATTTAAAAAATCCTTAATCTGGGCCCATTTTCCCTAGGGAGAATGAGTCCCTGTATAGACATTTTTAACAAAATTTCTGAGTGAATTTTGATCTCTGATTTGCATTTTTTTTCTGTTTCCAAATCTGAAAGTTAGTTTTTTGAAAAAAAATTATTTGAACATTTAAAACATTGCTTATTTAGTTAGATTGTGTAACATATTGAAGATCATTTTCTTGCATATTTCAATCAAAATTAGTGTTAGAATTTTGCACTTTTCTTTCATTTTCAACATTATTGCATTGTTAGATAGATTAGTTTACATTTTACAATCATTAGAAAATTTTAAAAAATAAAAAACAAAAAACACTAAAAGAAATGAACAAAACTTGATGAAACTCTTGGAGAGAGCATAGTTATTTGATCATGTCAAATCTCTTTTTCCAAGTTAACATATCCCTTAAACCCTTTAGTGGTGACGAATTTGATATGTTAGATGAAGACCTTGAGGACTTCATCTCACAAGGTTCATCCACTAAGGCTTTCCATGTGACAAACTAAAACATAGCTCGACATCAACACAATCACACCTCAACTTATCCTTTACCCACCCTCACAACAACCTCAAGTTCAAAACAAACCCATGCTTGTCTTAGAACCACCTAAAAAGAAACCATTGAAACCAGGAGGTATCTTGAACTTTACAAGGCGACTTCATAATGAAATTTTTCCGTAGCAACTAGGTTAGAATACCATTGCTCATACATATAACACAAGGAACAATAGGCAACAACAAACCCCTCCCATTTCACTACCTTTTCCTCAACCTATATTTCCTAACATTCCTCGGTTTCCCTCACATAGTGGAAAGGAGTATGATCTTGTTGAACTTGAGAATACCCTACTACGATATCCTAATGGGATCTGATTCAAGCTTTGCCTAACTACCACAGTATGTTTCAAAGAGCTTTGCAACAAGTTGTGATTCCTCCTAATACAAATTCGAATGATGTGGTAGCCCTAGTTCAAGGAATGAATGTGGTTAATCTAGACATTTTTTTCACCAAAGTGAGTTACCCTCCTTGGAAGTTCACAAATAATATGAAGCTTTCATGATCATAGCCATTATTAATCGGAAAGGAATAAAGAGAACCCTTGTTGACAATGGCTCAACCCTTAATGTGTGTAGTGTGAATCTTTTGGATAAGATTGGAATTGATAAGAGTAACATTCAACCTAACTCATTTTCCATTCGATGATTTGATAACATAGGAAAAAAACCACTTGGTGTCATCACAATACTTGTTACAGTTTGAAAAGCCACATTGCAGACTACTATCCATGTTATGCCCCATGATCTTTCATATAATCTTCTTTTAGGTAGACCATGGATTCATGAAATGAATGTAGTGCCTTCAACTCTTCATAATTTAATGAAGTACATGTTTACAACAATAAATTTTACACAGTCAAGGCCAACCCTGAACCTGAATTTTTTTTGCATACTAAAAAATATAAACAAAGTCCTATGAAAACATTGATACCAAATTCTCAAGTTGAAACCACACAAGAACAAGAAAAATAAAATAATATTGAGGAATCCATGAAGTTATTGGAAGATGATAAGGGTTCCTTAGATTTCACACCAGCATTCATGGGAGAATACAAAATGACAACAAAACAACCTAAAAAGTAAAAATAATCAATGGTAATGTCAACTCAAAACTTGGAAGAACCCTCACAAGCATCTACTTTATCCACTCTATAAGAAGAAAAAATTAATACAACAAACTTTGATGAAGTGGACTACTAACAACCACCAAACCTAAAAGAGATGGAACAAATTTATGGAAAAGGTTATGAGCTCTTGAAACAAGTGGGATATAGTGGAAAAGGATGTAGAAGAAAAGAAGGAATTTGTGTTTCTATAGAGCGTAACACATAAGAAACAAAAAGTGGTCTTGGATATTGTCCTTATAAGATAACAAAAGAAACAAAAAGACCCTCACTCAACATTAACAGATCATCATGTGTAGCTCCTCTAAGATAATTCTCACTTTGAAGCATCTTGAATTGATTGATACAACATGTGACAAATCATTGGAGTACTTTGAAGATGATGAAGCTTTGAAAGAAATGTTAGGAGTTTATGATAAGTCATTTACTCCCCCTAGGAAACAAGGAGTCACTTGTTCTATGGTTAGTACTAAACAAATGGATGAAGCAAAGGAACTCAATGATGTTGACAATGATAAAGAAAAATATAATTATGAAATTATGAGACAAAATGCACTTTCTATGGGAGATACAATCAACATAACAATGGATACATCTAATGAAGAAAAAGTGATTCAAATAGGAAAGTGTCTTGATGAGGATGAACAAGAAGATCGTGCAACATTATTACACAAATGTCATGAACTCTTTGTTTGGACTTATTTGGATATGTCAGGTATCAATGCTAAGATAGTGACACACAACATAGTTGTTCAACAAGATGCCAAGTTGTTAAGACAAAAGATATGAAATATGAATCCTAAGATAGCATCCTTGAGACGCTAGTGTGTTGTACTAGAGTCTGGTTCCCACACTATCATCTTCAGGCATTGAGTTGTCTAGTCTATAGTATGAAACCTTTGAGGCCAACTCACCCAATTTCTGAAACACTCATTAAACAATTTGATGTATTTTAGGGTTGTTTGTTCCATTGGGCTCTCCCATGACCTAGAGCCTTGGGGGTGATGAATCCCCATTCTCTAAAAGTATCAAGACACTCTAGACAATATTCTTTCAAAATTTCATCATTGAGATTTACATTTTCAATCCTTTGGGACATCATGAAAAATCTATATTTAAATTATACAATAGATTCTTTATTTCCTCCTAATTAATGCAAGTGAAGAAATGTATCTTGTGGACGCAATATTTGATCAAAGGGTATGTGCAAGATCATGATAGGGCCAAAAAAGCAATATGATGGGTATGTGGTGCGACTTTTTACCCAAAATTGATGAAACAAAAGGGTTTTAAAAGATTCTCAGCTTTCCACCAATATAAATTATGCTTTACTTTAAATTTAATAGTAATTATTATTCATTTTCTATTCAGGTGAGCTAAAGTCACGATTGATAGGTGATTGAAAAACATCTATAACTTTTTAAGCGGTATCACATTTTTGAATCAAAACATGTGTCATTCTATGATTCACATAATATAGGATTAAAAATAAAATCAATTTCATGAATTTTTTACAAGTTAAAGAAATTAGACATCTGAGTTTTTATATTTTTAAAATTTGTAAAAATTCATAATTAATTATTTACTTGGAAAAAATTACAAAAATATGCATCACATCAGGACATAGGTCTCTTGTATCTAAAATCTTATAAAAAATATTATCATTTTATTGTGGTTGGGGTGGTGGATAGACACAGCTATTTTTTCCCTAAAATTGAAGTATTCTTGCATTGAAATTTCAATTTTCACCAAATAGATTTTGTTCTTTTTTAAAACACTAGTTTATAAACTACATTCAATTGCTACAGATTATATTCTTACATATTTTGAAATAATATAGATAACTTATTCAAATTTTATGTCAAGTTTCCTAACTCTGATTTTTTTAATTTTTTGTCACTTAAGGGCCTATTTTTCCATGATGATCTACACATACCCTCAAATACGCTTGGAAATGACTTATTAACAACCCATTAATGAATAGACTTAGGTGAAATATTTGCATACAATTGAGAAGTTAATCTTGAAATTTATTAAAAAATAGATAGAAGGAAACATCCTTATACTAAGCCCAAAGCCTACTCATTATTTTTTAACCCTTTACATGTTTCCAAGCCTTTAGTCCACTGTGGGGAAAGAATAAAGGAAGTTTTTCATATATATGCATGGGAATCTCAAGGATACCCCTAGGTAGGAACAAAGGGCTACCTATTGGAGCTAAGTATTTCCAATATTTGGTTCATTTAAAATTTGCAATAAACTAATATTCATAAAAAATACCAAGAACCTTCATTTAGACTCTCCTTCTAGTTCCAATCTATTGACAAGTGTTTTGACACACTTTTAACTTAAATAATATGTTGATTATCTCAGCCCTTCTAAAAGTAATTAAATCCCAAAGAATGAATAATGACTACCTAGAGGTGTTTATAGATAGGTCTTCGATTGCAAGATAACTTGGTTACTTGTTGTGTTCAATAATTCACAAGGTTCCTTATGTAATGATTTACTAGAGTCTCACAAATAAAGGGATCTAGATATGCAAATATGAATCTTATGAAATAAAAAAAATGTGAGTAAATATTAAGTGGCTCAAGGTCAATCCTAAGCAACATGAATCCATTCTTTAAGGAGTAGATCTAATCTAGTACACAACAAATGTTTACAACCTAATCCATTGTCAACTCTAATATATTAAGATGCATAAAGATGAAAGTATTTAAAGCTACCTTTCTCCCTAAATTTTTCATATCAATAAGGGAAAGTTCTTAGAGATCAAACCCTTTGTTGGATTAGCTTTATGGTTATAGGGGAACGTTAGAAGGCAACATGCATAATTATGTAGGTTTCCTATTAGTATATTTTGAAGAAAAGTATCAGAAGGGTAGAATTATGTGCACGTGTACTATAAATTTGGAGTTGAATTAGGAGGTCAAGGAAATGGGTTCCCTTCACTAAGAAGAGTAAATCCTACTATGAAACTTTTTGGCCTGGAATGTATAGACCTGCACTCCATTATTCTACTCTATAATTTTTCCCATCTTTAGATCTAAACCTACAAAATCACAACAAAGAGGGAAAAGGGGGTGGTTATATAGGAGTTTCCCTTTGGTCAAACCCCTATTTTTGGTATTTTTACCTAGATACGAATAGTCAATTGATTGACTGATAAATATGTGTGCTCCTAATATTTAGTGTGTATAAGGTTGTAATGAGATAAAATAACAAAAGTCCTACTCAAATGTGTTAGATAAGAATTCTTAAATGACATGAACAAAATCAACCCAAGAGAAATTCAAATACCCTACGGAAAATCCAAAATGCATAAATACCTTGCTTAGGACAACAAGTAGATCAAATTATAAAGATGAGAACACTCTAAAAACAAGTCATTAGGTACTTGAAAGAAGCCAAATCTATCTCCAAAACCTAGATTCCATCATGTCCTTTTATTGCATCAAACTCTAATCATTGTGATAACTTGAATAATTATATAAATTTGCTTTATAAATCTATAAAAATAGATGTATTTTGATAGAGCTCTTCTATATTAATTGCTTCCACTCTTTAACCTGAAATAATGATTCATGTTTATATAGTGGAACATAGGAATAAATTAAAGTGTAGGCCGACTCATTTAATTTTAATTTTTAGAATTAATTTACTACCAAGACTTAAATTTGAATTTAAATCTCTAAAATTGGAGATTAAAAAATAGGAAATCAAATTTCTCGAGAAAAACACCTAGACTAGGGTGTTAGCACCCTAGACTAGCCCTTTTGCACACATTCAAATTTAATCTAGAGGTTTAAGGTCTACTTAAATCAGGACTTACTCTAAAGAGTTGAGCACTTGTCGAGGATAATTTGGTGAAATGAGATCGATAAAACACTTTCTAGGTTAACATTGGCACATTCTCCTAGGTTGATAGGAAAGATCAAGGCTTAAGGCATGTCTAAAATGCATTAATGGAAAGATCACTAAAGTGAGTTCCAAATAGAGAATGAAATTGTACTTTCACCTTAAGGGAGTATAGTTTTTGATGCTAGAAATTGTTTCAAGTATGAAGGTGTTGTCATTGGTGATAGTTGTGCAATGGTTGAGAGAGATTGTTGCTTTGATTAGTTGCATTATGTTGTCATCAGTTAAGTTGTTGATGTTAAACTTTGGTTTTACTTTGATAAGTTTTTTTAATGGTTTAAATTTCTATGATATTGATAAAATTGATAAAATAAGGAAATAGGGTGTTGTAGAGGTGTTCTGGTTTGTAGAGGTGTTTTGGTTTTGCTTATGATGCAAAGTCGAGGTTCAAAACCTTCAACCATCACAAATAGATAAGTTTCAAACAACTCTTCAATCACCAAACTTTCAACTTTCTATCCTACTCACCATGCATATTGATGGAATACAAATGATAATTACATCAAAAAACTCAACAATGCATTATTTTGTTAAAACTTCATTTCACCAAGGGTTATGACAACATTTACTATGAAAAGACACAAAAAAAACCTCCATATCTTTCCCAAATGATCAAATAATTCAAATCCATTTGTAGGAATTTTGTTTAGAAATGTAAAGAAGACTCTCACTAAGTTTTATCCTTTTTGGATGGCACAATACAAAGATATAGTTTTCTTAATGCTTGCTAGAAACCCTAGTTCTATCATAGACCTACTCTCACCTTAATGTCATACCTCTTTCAAAACTTAATGAAATTAGATCAAAAAAAAGGAAATGAAACTAGACTCATTTATCCATCATTTTATATAGGTTTCATACCATTATTATGCCATAACAATCTGTACCATGTGTTTTTTTCAGACTGTTACAAGAAAAATTAGTCATTCAGGACAGCCTGTACCAAAAATGCGACAACTTTTACAAATCTCAGAAAACATTGATGAGACAAATTGCAAATGAAAGTATAAATTCTCATATATAACTTCTCCAACTAGTTTTAGATCATTATATGAAAGATAAAATCCATACAGACCAAGAGAACATTCTGCAACATGAGAAAAATTCAGAAATAATGCACAAAAATAAGGGTTTCTTCTTCTTCACAATTTCCAACCATCTCCAACCCCAAAATTTGAGTTGGAATTACATATTTATCATATTAAAACCATTTCTAACTTCCCAACTAACTAATTAACTTCCACATGATCTTGACTCTTCATATTCCCATTCTTGCATTTTTGCAATTTGACAATATGACAACTTTTGCACTTTTTAGACAACTTTTACAAAATTTGCAAAATGGACTCAAACTGACCTCCTAGGCCTTAAAACCAACTTATACAAGTTTAAAATGTTCTAGATGACCTTATTTCATGATCAAATCACTAAGCTTAAACTAGGAAACCAAAATTTCCTCATGGAGCCTTAAACCTGACAAAGTGCTCTTGCACCAGCTTCGCATTTATTCTAGGTTGAAGATATTCTTGTGTGGTTTATATATGTTGGTTAGAGGTGTTCAGAGTTTCTATATCCAAAATTTTGGCTTTTGGATCGATGTTCAGAGGATGTTATGTTCAGTAGTGTGTGAAATAAATTTTTAATGTTGCTTATAGAGGTTTCTGGGAGAAATGTATTTGCTCCACATTTCTCTGCAATGCCTCCTCAATTATTGTGATTCTAAAGATTTTTTGATGGTGTTGATCTCTTGCCTATGTCAAGAGGATTCACGGTTGATGCTCCAAATGTTGTATTTTAGAGTTGCAATGTTTGGCAATATAGTTTGAGTGTATTGTGCATGTATATTTTGAAGGCGCGAGTTGTTACGAAGGAGTTTGATGGATTTCAAGAGGATAGAGGAATATTCTAGCTCATGATGAAGTTTGGTATGTGGTTTACAAGTCGTCATTGGATTTGAGGAAGCATTCAATTCAAATTTTAATGGTGTTTGCATGGGTAACGGTTGGCCTAGTGTTTACACTACATTTGAAGATGTTAGAGCGTTAATGAAGGCATGGTGTGGCATGTGAGAGTTTATTTGGGTCCCAGTTAAGTTTTGTATTGGTCCACTTTCATTCCTATCCACCGTGGGAATGCTTAGTGCCAACCTATTTTGAATTGTAAAGTGTAAGGTGAGTGTAGTTGTCTTGAAGATGTTTTTCAAGTTGTGGATGGTATAAATGTAAGGTGAATTGATGCAAGATGAAGTGTGGAATAGAGTTGAGTGTGGTGATGAAAGATTAAGTACAAAAGTGCAAATTGCAGTTCAAGCTATAATGCATGAATATTGATTGTAGTGAGTTGAGGTATCTTGATCTCTTGAAGGCTGCAAAATTTGGAGTTGTTGTGGTGGATTCTCTGTTGCATTGATATTATGTTCTTGTGTAACATTCTATCTTCTTTTCTTCTTTCTATTCTGACAGTGAGCCTGGGCTATGATCCTTTCTAGATAGTCTGTCATATTCTACTAGTGAGCCTCTTTGTATGATTTTTGTAATTACTTATATTGTGAGCTAATCCTCACCATGGTTTTTCCCTTCTAGGGCTTTCCATGTAAATCTGGTGTTCTCTTGTGTATGGTGTTGGTTTTAGTTTTTGTTATCTACTTTTCATGTTTAAACCTTATAACAAATTAAGGGTTTAATGATTGCGTGTGGATCTTATTACTATTGATGGCTTTGATGTTTTAACTTGGTACAACAGATTCACCTCCCCTCTCAGTTGTCTTGCTCATTCAACAATTGGTATCAGAGCAAGGTTCCTTGGAGAAAGGCTTAACCACTGTATGTAGATCCGAGATGGAAAGCAAGAAGGAGATCCCTATGTTTGATGGCATAGACTATCCATTCTAGAAAGTGAAGATGGAAGGCTATCTAATTTACCTTGGATTTGATATCACTGAGGAAATAAAGACTATATATAGCATATCTCAAAATGGATCGAGCACAAGTGATGAAATAAAGGCCTATGAAACAAATGGTAAGGCAAGGTTTGTTCTTTTTAGTAGTCTTGCACATATTGAATTAGTGAAAGTTATGGATCTAAAAATTACTAAAGAAGTTTGGGATAAGCTAGAAAGTATTTATGAAGGAGATGATAAGCTTAAACAAGCTAAGTTGTAGAATTTGAAGACACAATTTGAGACTTTGCAGATATCTAAAGATGAAATAATTACAAGTTACATGCAGAGGGTTGATGAACTAGTAAGTGCTATGTGAGGTATTGGTGCACAAGTCAAAGAACCTAAAGTGGTAAAGAAAATTATCAGAACTCTTCCTAATCCTTATAATGAAAAGGTTTCTACTATTAAGGAATTTGAAAATTTTAATACATACACTAGAGAACAATTTTTTGGCACACTAACATTATTTGAGATGAGGAGAATTGGTCCAAAAAATGGTGCAAAAGTGGAGACAACTTTCAAGACTAGAAAATTAGAAAAATTTGAAGATTCAGATGGAGATGATCTTGATGATGTAGAATCTAACTTTGAAAGAAGAATGGAAAATGGCATTGGTAAGTAGAAAGGTAAATTACATTTCAAATTTTTTAGTTGTGGAAATATAGGTCACTATGCTTCAAGATGTCCAAATAGAACTGTGAACAATAAGAAAAAGGAAAACAAAGGAAAAATGATCAAGAAAAGCTACTATGCTAGAGAAGATGCTAGTATTTCTGATGATGAATCCGATTACATGGAGATGTTGATGACAATGAATGCTTGTTATTGGATTTAAAAGATGATTAGAACTAGTTCTGCTAACGCTGAAAGTTTTGTGAATGAAAGTGCTTCAAAGAAAAAGGATGAAGTTGGAGGTACTTTGGTATCTACTTTTCATGTTAGACAAGACAATAACTATTGGGTTATTGATAGTGGTTTCTCAAATAATATGACTGAATACAAGAGTAATTTTTTAAAACTTGAAAGAGATGATGGAGGACTTGTTAAATTTGGAGATGATTTAGGTGTTAAGATTTATGGAATAGGTTCAATTAGTTTTGATGGTAAGCATAATACTGAAGATGTTTACTTTGTTAAAGGTTGAAGACATAATATCTTGAGTGTTGGAAAAATGTGTAGAAAAGAACACAATCCTATGTTTCAGGATGATGGATGTGAGATTAGAAAAGGGTTGAGAACTATGATTGTTGCTAGAAAGAGGACAAATGTAAATATCTATCAACTCAAGGGTGTTGATGGTCACTATTTTATGACTCAGATTAATGATAGCTAGTTATGGTATAGGAGAATGTGTCACATTAATTTTGATAACTTGGTTAAAATCAGTTCAGTTCAAACAATGAGAGATCTGTCGAGGATTACAAAGCCTATCAATGTTGTTTGTAGAGATTGTCAATTTGGAAAACAAACTAGAAGTAGTTTCAAGGGAAAAGAAAAACTTCTATTGAATTGTTGGAATTGGTACACACAAACCTTTGTGGTCTGACAAGAGTGAGAAGTCTTCAAGGTGATAGATATTTCATGCTTTTGATTGATGAATACTCTAGAATGACATGGGTTACTTTTCTTAGAGAAAAATATGAAGCCCTATATAGATTTAAAGCATCCAAGCTTATGGTTGAAAATGAGATGGATTTGAAGATCAAATGTTTGAGGTTGGAAAAAAGTGGAGAGTTCGTCTCCAATGAATTTAACATGTTTTGTGAGAATCATGACATAAAAGGAACTTGTCTGCCCCTAGGACTCCTCAACAAAATGGAGTAGTTGAAAGGAAAAATATGACTGTTCAAGAAGCTACAAGGACTATGATGAAAGAAGCTAACCTACTAGAAGTCTATTAGAGAGAAGCAATTCATATTACTATTTACATACTTAACAGAGTTGGGTATATGCGGGATCATGATGGGCCAAAAGGTGGCTGATATGATGGGTATTTGTAGGGTATGTGGTGACGACTTTTGCCCCAAAATTGATGAAATAGAAAGGGTTTTAAAGGAGATTCTCAAATTTTGACCAATATAAGATATGCTTTACTTTGAAATTAATAAATAATTATTATTCATTTTCTATTTGAATTCGCGACTAAAGTCTTGATTGATAGGCTGGTTGAAAAACATTTATAGCTTTCAAGCGATATCATATTTTTGAATCTAAAACATGCATCACATTCTATGCTTTGCATAATATGGGATTAAAAAAGAAAAAATTAAATTTCATGAAGTTTTGAAGGTTAAGGTGGTCATACATCTGAGAGTTTTTATATTTTTTAAAAGTTGTAATAAAAATTCATAGTTAATTATTTACTTGGAAAAAATTACAAAAAATATGTATCATCAGGACATGAGTCTTCTACTTATGTCTAAAATCTTATAAAAAAATATTATCATTTTATTGTGGTTAGGGTGGTTAGACAAACCTACTTCTTATTTTTTCCTTGAAATTTAAGTACTACTACATTGAAATTTCAAGTTTTCATCAAATAGATTTCTTTTTTCTTAAATAAACCTATTAGTTTAGAAACTACATTCAATTTACTCTAGAGATTCTATTCTTACATTTTTGAAATAATATAGATAACTTATTCAAATTTTTATGTCCAAGTTACCTAACTCGAATTTTTTGCCACTTAAGGGCCTATTTTTCCATGATGATCACGCACATACCAAGTTCAAGCAAGAGCCAATAGCACAAAGAATCCCTATGGTTTGTGGTACATAAGAATTCCTACTATCAATTAATTTAGAGTGTTTGGAAGCAAATTCTATATCAGAAGAGATGATGAAAACTTAGGAAAGTTTGATGCAAGGTCTGATGAAGGTATCTTGGATATTCTACTAAAAGAAAATATCACATATGTTACTATAAAATATTGAGAAGGATTATTGAAAGTGCAAGTGTCAAGGTTGATGAAGATTTGGGGAATTCAGTGGTAATAGATGGATATGAGTCAGATGAACCTACTTATGGAGAAGAAGAAGAAAAATCTAAGGAAAAATAAGTGCAAAATGAAGAGGAAGAAATCCCTGAAAAGACCCCTAAGACCCCTAAGTATGTATAGAAAAATCATTCCAAAGAATAGATCATTGGAGACAAAAGCAAAAGCATGTTGACAAGAAGAAGAGTTGTTGAAGCAGAGGTAAATCTGTGTTTACTTTCTAGAGTTGAACCTAAAATAGTGAGTGAGGCATGCAAAGATGAACATTGGATGAAGGAAATGGAAGAAGAACTTATGCATATTGAGAAGAATCAAACTTGGGAACTTGTACCTATACCTGAAAATAAAAACATTACTGAAACTAAGTGGGTATTCATAAATAAGCTAAATGACAATGGAGAAGTGGTAAGAAACAAGGCAAGGCTTGTGCATAAGGGATATGCACAATTTGAAGGAATATACTTTGAGGAGACATTTGATCTAGTAGCTAGAATGGAATAAATTGGGATTTTTTTGGCTTTTGCAAGACATAAAGACTAAAGTTTATCAGATGGATGTGAAGTCTACTTTCTTGAATGGGGAATTGGAAGAAGAAGTTTTTATGGAACAACCAGAAGGATTTATGCTTTCAGATAAACCTAATATGGTATGTATTGATTGAAGAAGGAATTGTATGGATTGAAGCAAGCTCCCAAAGATTGGTATGCAAGGTTGGAAAAATATTTGATACAACAAGGATTCAATAAGGGTACCACACACAGTAATATTTACTTTAAGGTTGAGGAAGATCGAATATTGAGAGTGGTTGTATATGTTGATGACATAATATTTGGAGGAAATGAAGCTATGTGCAAGAAATTTGTAGAAGAGATGCATAAAGAGTTTGAGATGTCTATGTTTGGGGAGATGAATTTCTTCCTTGGGCCATAAATCAATCAAATAGATAAAGGAATATTCATTTCACAATCAAAGTATGTTAAAGAAATGTTGAGGAAGTTTGGAATGGAAGACTCCAAACTAGCATGTAATCCTATGGTTATTGGTTGCAAACTGAGTAAGGATGATGAATCCCATAAGGATAATCAAAGAAAGTATAGATCTGTGATTGGTGGACTGTTATACCTAACTACTACTAGAATAGATATCATGCATGCAATTTGTCTTGTTGCTAGATTTCAGGAAGATCCTAAAAAGACACACATGTTGTAGCAGTGAAGAGGATATTTAGATATTTGAAGGGCACTCTGAATTATGGCTTGTGGTATCCTAAGCATACTAATTTCACATTGAGTACTTACACATATGTAGATTGGGTTGGATGTGTAGATGATAGGAAAAGTATAGGTGGTGGTGCATTCTTTCTCAGATGTAGATTGGTATCATGGCTAAGTAAGAAACAAGATTCTATTTCTTTATCTACCACAAAGACTGAGTATATTGCAGCAACATCTTGTTGTACACAAGTATTGTGGATGAGATAAACATTGAAGGATATCAGAGTGGTGTATGATGAGCCTATTTCTATCTTTTGTGATAATGCAAGTGCAATCAACATTTCAAAGAATCCAGTGATGCATTCAAGAACAAAGCATATATCTATTAGGTATCACTTTTTGAGAGAGAAGGTTGTGGAGAATGAAGTAAAGCTTGAATATGTACCTACAAAGGATTAGATTGCTAACATATTTACTAAGGCTCTTCCTAAGGATAATTTTGAGTATCTTCGAGAGAAGTTCGAGTTTATTTTCCCTCCTTTGAATTAGATGCATATCAATATGCATCAATCTAGTGGATTTGTGGATTCATTCTTTGTCTGGATTGATGTTGGTGGCTACCTCTCAGGGGAAGTGTGTAGTGACATTGTTGTAGTATGGAATATATGTTGTCATTATGTAGAGGTTGTTGAGTTGATTGGTATGTACTCCTAAGGGGGAGTATTCAGAGTAGTTGCAAGTATCTTGGTTCTATTTCAAAGGGGGAAAACAATGCAAAAATATCTTATCCTTTGCCATTGATCTCAAAGAGGGAGAATGAGACATGTGAAAAAGGAAAGTATCAAAGGGGGAGAGAGTGTAATGAGTTAGTTGTGCAAGGGAGAAAAGAGAAAAGGAAATAGGTATGCTTAGAGCTATTGTGTCTTTGATGGTTTCTCACATCTTGTGTTTCCATCAATGATAAAAGGGGAGATTGTTGTAAGTATGAAGGTGTTATCATTGATGTCAACAAGCTTGTGTTATCATTGGTGGCAGTTGTGCAATGGTTGAGAGAGATTGTTTCTTTGATTAGTTGCATTATGTTTTCATCAGTTAAGTTACTAATGTTAACTGGTTTCACTTTGATAAGCTTCTATTTATGGTTTAGATGTCGAGGATATTGAGAAAATTGATAAAACAAGGAAATAGGGTGTTGCAAAGGTGTTCTAGTTTTTCTTCACATTTCTTCTAGGTTGAAGATATTCTTGTGTGGATTGGATATGTTGGTTAGAGGGGTTCAAAGTTTCTATATCTAGAATTTTGGCTTTTGGATCAATGGTCAAAGGAAGTTATGTTCACCAATGTGTGAACTAGTTTTGTAATGTTGTTTATAGAGGTGTCTAGGAGAAATGTATGTGCTTCATGTTTCTCCGTAGTTGCTCTTCATTCTTGTGATTTTGAAAGTTTTTTTTATGGTGTTGATATCTTGCCTATGTCAAGAGGATTCATGGCTTGATGCTCTGAATGTTGGATTTTATAGTTGCAATGTTTGGCAGTATAGTTTGAATGTACTGGGTGTGTACATTCTAAAGGTGCAAGTTGTTGTGAAGGATTTTTATGGATTTCATGAGGATAGTGGAATATTCTAGATCATGATGAAGCATGGTATGTGGTTTCCAAGTCATCCTTGGATTTGAGAAAGCATGCACTTTAAAGTTTAATGGTGTTTGCATGGGTAACGCCCCACCTAGTATTTACACTAAATTCAAAGATGTTTGAGCATTAATGAAGGTGTAGCATGGTGTGTGAGAGTTGATTTGGGTCCCAGTTAATTTTTGTAGTGGTCCACTTTCATTCCTATCCACCATAGGAATGCTTAGTGCCAACCTATTTTGAATTTGTAAAGTGTAAGGTGAGTGTAGCCAACTTGAAGATGTTTTTCAAGTTGTGGATGGTATAAATGCAAGGTGAATTGATGTAAGATGAAGTGTGGAATAGATTTGAGTGTGGTGATGCAATATTAAGTAAAAAAGTGTGAATTTTAGTGCGAGCTATAACACAAGATTGCTAAATGCAATGAGCTGAGGTATCTTGATCTCTTGAATTTTGTGAAAATTGTTACAGTTGTTGTGGTGGATTCTCTGTTGCATTGAGATTTTATTCTTTGTGTAACATTCTATCTTCTTTTCTTCTTTCTATTCTGACAATGAGCATGGGTTGTGAGCCTTTCTGTATAGTGTGTCCTATTCTTGCAATGAGCCTCTCTGTATTGGTTTTGTAATTACTTATATTTTGAGCTAATCCTCACTGTGATTTTTCCCTTCTAGGATTTTCCATGTAAATTTGGTGTTCTCTTGTGTATGGTGTTGGTTTCTTTAGTCTCTATTATCTACTTTTCATGTCTAATGAATGCATTCCATCTTCTTTTGTGGCAAAGAAAATCAAATGTGCCATTACAGTAAGCCAGTGTTCTGACATTTGATTTGCTTTAGTTTCTATTATAACAAA
>VDFB02041292.1:0-49309 GCA_007258455.2 Sequoia sempervirens
ATTATTTTAAAGGTTACCCTAGTAGTGTGTTGGTAGTACATCTTGTTGTTGGAATGAATTGTATTGAAGGTTACCTTGATAGTGCGTTGGCGGTACACCTTGTTGTTAGAACTGTTGAATGGGAAGGGTACCATGTGGCACACCTTGTTGATTGAAAAGGGTACCCTATGGCACACCTTGTTGATTGAAAAGGGTACCCTTTGGCACACCTTGTTTATGTTGATTTTTTTAAAGGTTTTCTTAAGTATTTCATTTGTGACATTACCTTATTGCAGATTTTTTTGTGAAAATTGCCCTTGTTGAATTTATACATTTTAGGAAGGGTCAATATATGAAGTGTTTAAGGACATGCATTGTCATGTTGGTGGGTTGTTACCTTACACCATATATTGAGATGAGCCTCCTTGATATTGTTGGGTTACTATTGCTTGCTTGATTTGGGATAGTTTCCTAAACAAAGGGTTGTCCATTGGTTATTTAGGATGGTCATGACTTTGTGAGAATATTGGTGGCATGCTCAAAATTTGCATTGGTTTGTGTATTTTTCTCACAACCGAGTTATCCCCCAAGGGAATAAGGTCTGTATCCTTAAGACCTTCCATATTAAATTCTATAGGAAGCTTAGCATGACATTATGCTAATTTGAAGTAGGCATTTAGATCTTTTCATAGAAGTTTCTCCATCAATTTAAGTACCTTGGGATTCTTAGAGCTTCCTCATCTAACTCCTCCTCACTATCCACTTCTTCTATGACCACATTCTTTGGATTTTGGTTTGAATTATCCATGTTTTCTTGTCTTCTATGGTTACTTCCTCCTCACTTGAGGTGGTTGGTTTAGTGTGGCTTTAAATGTGGGTTCCATTTCAAGGAGTTATAAAGTGCAGCAGTCTATAACCCCATGGGTTACTTCTGTCGTTTGTGGTGTTTGCTTGGAGCATGTTAGAGAAAATTTTGTTTGCTTCCATATTTTTCCTATGTTGTGATCTTGTAGTTGTCATAAACGAGTGCCAAGATTTTGTGAAAGTTGGTGATTCTAACTTTTTGGAATAAACTAAATGCTTTTTTTTTGGGGATTTTTTTCTAGTTTTTCCTAATTTTTTAGTGGTTTTTTTGGATTTTCTATTTTTTGAGTGTTTTCGTGTTTTTTGTTTTAAAAGGATGGTATCTATTCCCATGCGAGAGGTGGTAATATAGGCCTTTTGGCCACAAGATCCGCTTTTCATTCCTTTTTGTCTAGGATACTAGGCTGGTGTTTCATTTCTCTCAAATATGAAACTTCTCAAGCTGCTGATAATATTTGTTTGTTCACCTTCAATTTGCATAAGACTTGGTTGTTTGATAGGTGTTGTAAGATTTGGTTGTTGAACTAGAGTAATAGGATGCCAAATGGTCATAAAGTGAGTGATGCTTGGTAAATGAAGCTATTCTAAGGACTCAAATGTTAAAAGGACTTGGATCGATATTTTACTTTATTTTTATAGAGGATATGTTGTGGGAAATTTACTTGAACTAGTGTTGAGGTTCAAACAAATTTTGATATCTTAGAAGTTTGAGTAAAGGAATGATCCAAGTTGTTTGTTTTGATTTTGAATCCTAAAAGTACGATGAGGTGTTTAATTTTACAAATGGATGATGGAGTGATGTACATTATGACGTGTTTTGGGAGTCTAACTATTTTTTTGTTTCTTACAAGATTTAACCAGTTTTAAAATTAGATTCTAACTTTCACCAAAAATTAGAGAAAAAGCAACAATTTTAGAGCAATAGCGACAATTTTTGTCAATAAGGGACAAATTTATGTCAATAGTGGTCAAGTTTTGAAAGCAACTGTGGGAAGATTTTTTAAGAGTGGCTTTTGTTTCATTTTTTTTTGGTAAATAATTAGTGCAAAAGTGAACTTCTTGGTCAAAAGTGGCTAGTTTAAGTTGACTGCAGCTAGGAAGATACATCAAGTGTGACAAAGCTAAGATAAACTGTAGTAATATTTATCAAAAGCAGCCTCTATTCAAATTTTCCTAATTGATGATTAGTATAAGAAAAAATGACATTTTTGGTCAAAAGCAACTATTTTGAAGTCATCTGCAACTGAAAAATATGTCAATTGTGCCAATTACAGAACCAAAAGTGACAATTCTATGTCAATTACATTATGTTTTTCAAAAGTGATAGGTTTTTACCAGTGACTATCATAAGGCAAAGAGCAAAAGTGGCCCATTTTATGTCAACTGTGGTTATTTTTAGGTCAAGTGCAATAGAAATAGAAGTAATAGAGGTATTTTGTGTAGATTTTTTTTCCAATTTCTATCTTGGCAATAGTTTGGATAATTTTTTATAGATTTGATGTCTTTATTTGATTTGATTTGAGATTTTGGCAAGTGATATCATGCAATGCAGTAATCAAAACTTTTTGACTCTAAATGTCTATAACTTTAAGCATGTTTCCTTCCACAAAAGCTCAAAGTTTATGAAAGTTAAAATGCTAAAGCTATAATTTATAATGTTGACTTTGTTCTTAGTGTGACTTGAAATCTAAGCCTAAATATTCAGAAACTTTAAAGATATTTGTTTAAGATATCTTTCAAGGAGTGCAAATATAGGGCTATTTTCAAAATATTCAGACTAACTTTAAATGGTTTTGAAGTTCGATAACCATGTTCAATGATTGTTTTGATGTGTTTATTTTAATTCAAGCAGATGTTTGATGTTTCAAAGTAACCGAGAGATTTGGCAATTTTATGAAGATAATTTACACCCTAGGGATATACACATTCTTTTAGATGGGCTTACCTCATGCCTCGAAGGGATGATTTTACATGAAGTGAATGAAGATTATTTAAATCATAACCATAATTTGGACTTGGTAAGTAAATTATGGGTCAATGCAGGATCATGGGAGTCCAAACTAGACCCTTAAGTGGAAATGAAATTCATAAAAACAAGTTTAGGCAACTTGATATATAAATTTGAATAAGCTATTAACATAATTTGAAAAATATGCAAGAACAAAGTTTGTAGCAAATTGAATTTAGTTTCTATGATACTATTCATTTTTTAGAAAAAAGGAAATCTATTTGGTAAAAATTTAAATTTTCAATGCAATAGTACTAAATTTTTCAGGAAAAAATAATAAAAGTAGGTGTATGTCTTAGCCACAAGTGAAAGAAAAATAATATATTTATTTGAAAATTTCAATATAAATTAGACTTATGTTAGAATGTCTTTTGCATTTTTTTGTAATTTTTTTTCAAATAATAATTAGTTATGATTATTTTATTAAAACTTTTTCCAAATTTATTAAAACTTGTTTATTAGAGCCACCATAACTTGGTCAAAGATTTATGAAATTCATTTTTTCTCTTCTTTATCCAATAATATGGGAAGCATAGAATGTGTTTCATCTTTTGGATTCAAAAAATGTGAAATCATTTAAGAATTATAGATGTTTTTCAATCAACCTATCAATCAAAAATTTTGTCAGAATCAATGTATAAAATCAATAATAAATATCTATTTAATTTCAAATAAGGAATATCTTATATTTTTGGAAAGTTAACAATTTTCTCAATAAACCCTTTTCATTTAATCAAATTCGGACTAAAAAAAGTCATCACCCACTTTTTGGTCATATTGCCATTTTTTTGACCCCCATGATCCTGCACTCACCCTTATCAAAAGAAAAGTTTGAATGCACCACTTCAAACAATGTTTTTATTTGAAAAGGTGGCTTCTACAACATTGGTTCTTAGTAATGCTCAGGGGATCCAACGCTTGGCTAGCATCCAACAAGCCACCTAAGGCTTTAACCAACTTACTCAAAGCTTGATATACACAAGGTACCTCCCCTTTCTTGAACGACACTGACGACCAATTAATTGCTGATGCAAGTCATTTGGTTTTTAGCCTTGACCATTTATCTAGTGGCCTGAGTGAAATAATGCTTTGAGTCACCTTTGAGTTCTCCAACGCAAGAGATGTCTCAAAGAAAAGCCCTCTAAACGAAATGTTTTTGAAATGAAAACAATGTGCAAAACTCAAGAGGCTTTTCATCACCCAAGATTTCCAAAAGGCACGAGGGGAGAGGATAGACACCTAGTTTTCCAAACATGAAAGACACATTCATTTAAATATTCTTTTTAACCCCCTCAAACGATGCTATTTGAAAAAGGAAATTAAATGTGTACAAGATAGCAACTTGTTTTTATGTGCACAAAAGTGAATTGTTTTGGATTTCATTAAATTAGATATTAGTGTACAAATACAAAAGTATTTGTTTGGTTTTAAGACCAAAACTAAGTGTTTCTAACAATCCTTGTCTTAATTAGTCAATAAAAATAAAATCATTTGTTTCATCAATAGATTGAAAGTGTTTGGTCAAAAGAGAGCATGTTTTAGAGCACCAAAACAAAGTGTTATTTTAATCTAGAAAACCTTTGAAAAATTATTTTTAGAATGCCAAAATGAAAACTTGTGAGTGTATGGGGTTCAATTTTATAGCACCAATTTCAAAGTGTTTTCTTAAGCTAGAAGGCTTCTTGAAATGTTCCTTTTAAAGCACAAAATTGAAATCTTGTTCTAAACTAGAAATATTTTTTAGCATTCTTTTTAGAGCTCCAAATTGAAGGCCTCCAAGTTGTGGGGTTCATTTTAAGCACCAAATTGAAAATTTCCTAAACTATGAAAGTTTCTAAAAAATTATTTTTAAAGCACCAAATTGAAATTTTGTTCTAAACTAGAAATATTTTCTAACATTCCTTTCAGAGCACCAAATTGAAAGCATGCAAGTTATGGGGTTCATTTTAAGCACCAAATTGACAATTTTTTCTTAAACTATGAAAGCTTATGAATTTTTTTGACTTTGATCATTTGCCTTCTCTACTTGATAAAGTGTTAGTTGTTCTTCATGTAATGTGTACCATATCCTACAAGAGCTGCACAAATGAAGTCAGCAAACACAAACATCAACAAAAGCACCTATTAGCATTAGAAAAATGAAAAACTTCTTTTTATATTTTGGATTAAAAAAAAGAAACAAAAGCAAAAAAATAAAGTCAAAAGTGGCCCTATCATGAGTGACTATGATTAAAAAAATCAAAAGCAATGCCTATTTGTCAAATAGAAGCGATTAGAAAAAGAAAAAATGACCTTATTATTTTAGAAAATGTAGTTGAAATGACAAAAGCGGCCAGGAAAAGGGCAACTACGACATAAATAATAGGGAGACTATATGAATTTTCTATAGCTTTTATGTGAAGATTTTTCTACTGCATTTTTGGAAAGTGCATCTACGTTATGAAACCTGTAATTGCTCAATTACAACTCATAGAAATGTTAGTGCTAAGGACCATGGTCCTACTAGGTGTACCAAAATGTGTAAGGGGGAAATTGAATATGCATTAAGATAATCAATGTTAAACGAACTAAACAAAATCTAATTCAAAGCAAGGATTTAGATTCATACCCATTACTCACGGAATGAACAATACAAAATAATGAATTCAAGAAAGCAATTGAAAAGCAAGAATAATGAATTCAATAAAACATAAATTTAGCCATCTCGTGTTCAAGTATATTTGCAATGATGATGGATCGTTGTTGTATCAAAAGTATAAAGTTCATGTGTGTTCATCAAAGATGTGTGTTGAAGTTCTCAAAAACTCAATTTTTATTCTTGTGATAGGTCGAATGTGAGTGTTATAAAATGAGCAGCAAGTAAAAGAGTGCAAATAAACACCAAAACAACCTACACCTCAAGATTAGCCTAAGTTGGAAACAACACAAGATGAAAGCAACAAAATGGAACTCTATACCTTGCGTCGAATCAATCCTTTGGTTGGCCCTTCGATCTTTGATGTGTATGCTCCTTGGATGGCACAAGATGCAAGCTAAATGATGTGAGGATGAGTGCAAGTGGATAAAAGCATGAAAATGGCTAAGTATAAGTTGAGAAACAAAATTGCAAGGGTTTGGCTAGCAAAATGATCTCTCTCAAATGAGAGAAAAGAGGGGGTATTTATAGGAATTTTGAGAATTCCTAGAGGAGATGGATGGCCAAGATTGAGCCACCAAATATCAAGATGTAGGGCTAAGGTGAGTTGAGAACTCACAAGCCCTCACATCTTGACATGTGGCATGTGATTTAGCCCTAAAGGTGAAGTGTACATGAGGTGGAAGGAGAAGGACATGACATAGAGAGGGGTACAAAGTACCTTGGGATTGGACAAGATCTCCTCATAAGGAGGTCCTTGTCCCCATGTGGAGAGAGAGGACAGAGTGGGAATTAAAAATTCCTCCAAATATTCTCATATATAGGGGAAGAGGGAAGATTTAAAATTCCTTAAATGCGTGGGGATTAAAAAGGTGAATTAAAATTCACATGGGAAGTGGAGTGCCTTGTCCAAAGGGAAGGCCTTTTAATAGGTTGACCAAGGACACATGTCATAAAGGACATTGGGAAGAGAGAAAGGAATTTAATATTCCTTGGAAGGATAAAAGGAATTAAAAATTCCTTGAGAGGTTGATTAAGGCTAGTTAGTGAAGGCTTAGAGAATGGTTAGGTGGCTAAGAGAGATTAGAGGCCAACTTGCAAAAGTTGGAGGATGTGACACCTCCTAATCAAGGATTAGGCATGTGCACATCCTAATGATGAGATTATATGATGGATTAGAATAAGATAAAAAATGATGGAGGATGTGACATGAGAGTTAAATAAATGTAATATTTATTTAATTCCAATTGATGGAAGGAGGATTAAAGAGATAAAAAGGTATTATTGATTAAATACACAATTAGGGATTTAGCGGAGGGAATTAAGATATTAATTAAATATGCTTGGTATTACTTAATTACTTGAAAATAAGATGGAAGATTGATGAATTTGGATAAATTAAGTGTTAAAAATTTAGGCGTCTACATTTTTTCCCCTCTTTGAGATGGTGTTCACGAAGTAGCATCCATTTTCAAAAAGAATATTAAACATATAGAACTTGGGGAAAGAAGATGGTTAGATTGGGAAAGATGCCCCGATCATTCAAGAAGTTACTAGGAAGGAAGATGATGGGGGTAAAGATGAGAAAGTTAGGGATGAAGGATGCCCCTCGAGGGACATGCGGGTTCAAAGAGAGTACGGGTGGGCTCAGGAAATGAATAGTGATGCAAGGGAGTTGAAAGAAGATGATGCAATGTGATGGAAGATTGGGAGAAGTGTGATGAAGAAGGATGAATGGATGGGGGGATTTTGATAGATGAGAGGATGAAGATGAAATGCAATCCAAATTTAATTTGCCATTGTCGAACTAGCGATTTTTGCTATAGCAGAAGACCACGAGGCGCCAGGTATGAAAAAGAACAAAAGTGGATTGAGTGTCTAATGCCTAAAAACAAAACATAATAACAAACAAGAAGGCTATCCCAACACCCCAAAGTCATGGTGACCTTGGTGGGGCCGGTGTGGGATAACCACAAGCACAGGATGCTAACCTAACACAAGACCTCAGGATCTTGGTGGGTACTCGATGGACAGCAGAAGACAAAAAAGATCAAGATACACCCCTATGTTGACTAGTCAAAGCACACCATGATATGATGGATTAAGGCGACCATGACAAGTGATGATAGGGAGCTCAAATGATAAACAAAAGCCAAAAGCATCAAAAGATCACAATCAATTTCAAACGTCCTTTGCCATAGGATCAATCAAGGGGATGGATGGGATTGATGAGGTCTGTTAGGAAGGATGCATCCTGTTGAGACTGATGATGGATACTAAATTAAAAGATTGATATGATGCAGGATATTCAGAACCAATTGCATATGATGATACAAGTGGATCTTTTTTGTTAAGAACCAGCTAGATGAGGGCATAGCTCGATGACATGACACACGATAGGAGACTGACACATCCTAGCAACCTAGGGGCTCGGGGGCCGATCAAAGATTAGCCTTGCCTACGTGGAAGCACAGAGCCCTCGTAGTTCGATAAAAGGTTGACGATGAACCATGATAGAGATTTCGATGGATGACCAAGATAGGATAGAGAATAGGAGAAAAGTGGACAATATAGATCGATGATGGATGAAACCCCGGGGGCGGATCAAATGATCGACCTTGCCTACTTGAAAGCACAGGGGCAATGTAGTTCGGCAAAGGTCAAAGACAAGTGATGGATGAAAGATGATGAGATAACCCTAGGTAAGGGGATAAAATGATTGGACCGACACAATGGGACAAGATAGACCAGTTGGATTGGATTGGAGGATAGTGACTATATAAAGCTCAGGGATGGGATAGTTATCCAAATCATCAAAGATGAAGTGGGCAGATGACATGCCATCTAGATGAATGATGAAGTGATACGATAGATGATGTTGGATTGTATGGGGAGTAGCCAATGACAAGGGGTTAAGAAATGGGATGAGGGGAGAGGATGGGGGGAGGAAAAGGATTGTTTGGGTGGATTGGATAGAGGGATAAGGATTTGGATGAGGAAAAGGTGACCAGATGGATAGATGACTAATTCTTGGA
Organism: Sequoia sempervirens; assembly: GCA_007258455.2. Lineage (NCBI taxonomy): Eukaryota > Viridiplantae > Streptophyta > Pinopsida > Cupressales > Cupressaceae > Sequoia > Sequoia sempervirens. The sequence goes on from VDFB02041292.1 coordinate 8,522, forward strand.
ACTAGAAGGTGAAGGGTGGGAACAGGTGGAAGATTACTCAGAATGAGGAAACGATTGATCAAGATTATGGAATGAGAATTTGAAATGATAGAAGGAGGTTTGATGAATGTTTGAGATGATAGATGAATGGTTACACGGAATGGGTGAATGTATTTATTAGAATGGATGAATAGGACAGAGTTGAAGAAGATGGAGGGAGGGATCTTAAGACTTTCTTTGATATCCAAAGATCTTGACTGCAGATGGATTAAAGCCCAGATTAGGGTTTCGGTTAAGCTCAGATTGGGATTAGATGAAAGCTCATTTCCGGGTTGGAGTGAAGATGAGAATGATTGGAGGATGTGATGAGATAAATTCTACACCAAGTTCTGGAATTTAAGGGACGTAAGGTGTTGACAAGCAGATTTTTCCAAATTTGGCAATTTTCAAAAATTGTCAAATTTTGCCATTTTAGGAAACTTCATGGATATACCTTTGGGAGTCCAATTTTTTTTTAAGAAATACCCATTATTGAGATAGGATGAATTTCCAACTAACATCCCAGATTTGAGATATGCATTTCGAGTTATGAGTAAAAACAATTTTTTAAAATGTTGGAAAAAACACTAAATTGGGATTTTGAGGGTAAAGATGAAAGTTTGAGGCCCTGAAAATTTGTCAAAACGGGTTTCAATGGATTTCAAAGCAACCAGTTGGAAATCCACTTGTTATCTCATAACACCACCTGTCAAATTTCAGCACAAACGGACACCCGAGGCAAAAGTTATGGCCTCCGGAAGTTTTGGTGTAAAAATCAAAACCCTCAAAAATATGGTTTTCTGATAAATTTTGAAAATTTCAACACATGGGTTTTGATGGTGAGGGGAAATTAGAAAATGGGTCGGAGGCGGATTTTGAATTTTTTTTTGTATTTTTGCACCAGGAGGGGGACATTGGGCGGCCGCCACGTGGACAAGTCTGCCACCATGGGCGGACAGGTCCGCTGCCGGAGGCGGGCGGGTCCGCCGCCGGTCGGACGGGTCCACCACTGCGGGCAGACAGGTCAGCCACCGGAGGCGGGCGGGTCTGCCGCCAGCCGGGCGGGTCCACTGCCGGCCGAATGGGTCCATCGGAGGCAGACAGGTCCGCCACCGGGGGCGGATGGGTCCTCCACCGGGCGGATGGGGTCCACCGCCACCGAGGGCGGACGGGTCCGCCACTGCCGAGGGCAGACAAGTCCCCCACCGCTAGATGGGTCTGCCGCCGCCGGGGGCAGACAGGTCTGCCGCCGCCGAACGGGTCCGCCCGGGGGGGAAGGATGAAGGATGAAAATAGGATGATGAAAGGGGATGGAGATAGAGAGAAATGAAGTAGGGAGATAGGGATGGGGGATGAAAGGGGTGGGGGAGAGAGGTAGGGATGGATAGGAAGATAAGGATGGGGAGATGGCAAGGATGTGATTGGATAGGATGAATGATGTCTCCAGGGACTATAACACAAAGGAAGATAGATGCCCCCACTCTAGATATGTCATGTGCGGGGAGGAATGAAGGATGGAAGACAAGTGGATGGGAAGATAAAAGAGTGAGATGGATGAAGATAGGATGCATGGCTAAGGAAGGGAGGCGGAAGGTAGCATGACGGGTGGATAAGGAAGATAGATGAGTGTGAATGAGGATTAGGATAGTGTGCGGATGAGGGGAATGCATGCTAAGAGGTGTCCAAAACATGCTCATATGTTTGCCCCATTGTTATCAAGATCACAAGGAGGATGGAAGGACTGGGATAAGTGAGATATGCAAAATGTGTAAGATAGGTAGGATGGAGGGGATGAATGAAAAGGATATATAAGAGGAAGACGAGTGCATAGCAGGAAGCATAGCAGATGGAGGGAATGCAAATCAGGAAATTGCCCCCAAGTGTAGATGGGGATTTACACATGACGCCTGTTTGCCAGGTTTTCATCATGGTACTTATCCAAGGCGCTTGTTTTCGAAGTTTTCACCATTGGACGAATTGTTTCTCTTTACTATTTTATTTTTTGATTTTTTTGATTTTTGGATTCTTTTTTTAATTTTTTTGGATTGTTTTGACTTTTTGGATAGCATGCGAAAGGAGATGGATAAGGATAGGGAGGCGAATAAGTGGATTTAGAAGACATGCGATAAGGATATGGAGGAAGGACTCAAGCATCAAGTTCCATACGGGGTATTAAGAGCTCATGTTCGAACCAACTATTGGATGTTGGTACAACCTTATGAGGATAAATGGATTATGCAAGAGGATGAATGAGAGGGATTTGATGGGGAAGATACAGGGGATAATGGGTGGGATGTTTGAAATGGTATGGATAGAATGAGGGGGTGGATACGTGATGGGGAGATGAGTTCAGGACCAACATTGGCACATGTGGTGATGGATGTGAAAAGATAAAAGGATGAATGGATGGAGAATGTGGGGATAATGGAGGAGATGGAATAGTGAATTTTGGGACATAGGACCCGAAACAGACTTAGGAGATGAAAGGTGGGTATGGTTAGCTTTTCGATTAGCAACTTTGGATGTTCTTACTGATTTTTTGTTTGACGACATTGCATCTTTTTTCTTTGGGATCCACATGGTTTTGATCTTTGCTTTGCTGGCTCTTTGCGAGCTATAGATTTGATTTTGATTTGGGATTTTGTTTTTCTTTTCTTTACCATGTCTTTTAGAGGGGACATGGGAAGCGTTGGATTCATGTGGGTGTTTAGATTGATGCATTTTTCCTCTGGCATCCAAAGTGCTCGTACTAGCAATGGGGTGGGTGTGAGAAGATGGATGATGTGGAGCAATGGAGGTAGGATGATGAGGATTATGTGTAGATGGAGGATGTGCAGGTATGTGCCTTTGTTGATCTTGATTATGGGACATGCGAGAGGGATGTTTATGATGGATGACATGGATAGGTGTTGGATGGATGAGTGAATGAGATGGAGGAGGTGATATTGGGATATACAGATCCAAGATGGATAGAGTGGGTGGAGGGACATAAGAACCCAAGATGGATGCAGTAGATGAAGGATGGGAGATTGTGGATGGAGGGATATAAGGACCCAAAATGGATGGAGTGGAGGAAGGAGGAATATGGGCGATTGTTTTGAGGTGATATGATAGAGGAGGATGGATGGCAACATATGATTTGGTGGAGCAATGGGAAGAGCTGACATTTCTTTTGGAAAAGGCTCATTGAGGACATCTAGAGGTTGTACCAACATGTTTAGATTGTGAGTCTTGGGGAATAGATCCAAGACCTTGTATGCAGATTTGTTCTTTGACTTGGATGGGCTCTAGAATACCTTGCTCGTGAAGGCCTAGACCTTTTCCTTGGTAGTTCATTTTCTTGAGCATGCGATCCATGATAGGATTTTTGTTATTCTAAAAACATGATGCGAGTCCATTATTAGGTGGGGGATGATGGGTGGTATATACACTATGTTTTTCTTCTCGCAAGGAGGCCACCATGGAAGAATGTGAGAGTACCAAGGGGATATGCAAGCGTGTGGGGATAGCATTTTAGGCGATGATGGGGATCCTTTAGAAGGAGATGATGGGATAGCAGCATTTGGATGGGTGGTATTAGGAGAGGGAGTAGGGGATATGATAGGATCTGATTTTGTGGTAGCAGGCTCATGCAATGGAGACGGAGATGGAGTGGTAGAATCTTGAATGTCAAGAGGATCATGGGATGGAATGGATGGGGGACTATGATCTTGCGGTAGACTAGATGGGATGGTAGGATCTTGATCTGGAGGAGGGGATATGTTGGCATGCTTTGGATCAGGCTCTTGGCATGACTCATCGTGTGCGGGAGGCATGATAATGGAGTCATGGGGGGACTCTTCAAGTTGGGGAGATGGAAGGATATAGGATTCAAAATATTCTTGGGAATGGATACTAGGAGTGGAAGAAATGGATTCGATTTGGGTGTCGTCAATAGGTTCGATGACTCTCAGAGTAGGGGGTGGGTGTTCAATGGATTTGGTAGATGTGATGGTAGGAGATGGGGACTCAGTAGATTTAGAGGATGTGATGGTATCATCAATGATAGGTGTTCCATGGAGAAGGGTCTCGTCACTAATGACCATGGATGATGGGTTGGGATGGCATGGTTCCAATGACCAATGTGTGGAGTGGGGGATGTTTCCTTGTTATAAGTCCTTGGAGAAACTTGAATACGCTAGGCTGAGATGGTGAGGTGGGAGTGGATGAAGGTTTATGGATTAGTGGACTAGGATTAGATGGAAGATTAAGACTAGATGGAGGATTAAGGTAAGGATATGGGCATGGGGAATTAGGATAGGATGACATGGATGGTGGATCGTTGGTAGAAGATATGGGCGGCGTGTTGTAATAAAGGTATTGGGATGGTGGATTAGGACACAAGGAGGCGGGTGGTGGATTGTAGTAAGGGTATGGGGATTGTGGATTAGGATGGGAAGATTGAGGTGGCAGATTAATATAGGGAGATGCGGGTGTTGGATTAGGGTAAGTTGATGGGTGTGTTTGACTAGGATAGGAAGATGTGAATGTAGGACTAGGCTGAGCGGATTGGTATGGGAGATTAGGGTAGTGGGTACATGTGGATGGAGGATTGAAATAAGAGGATGTGGATGGGGGATCAAGATAGGGGGATTGTGATAGAAAACTAGGATAAGGGGATGATGTAGATGAAGGATATGATGGATATGGTGGACATCCCTTGTCAAAGGTAGCATAAGAAGTGTGATTAAGCATAGATGAAGACATGATGGGATAACTTAATGGGGTGATTGGATTTTGGAATGTGGGTGGAGAAAGCTTACTAGCAATGATAGTGTCAAGGGGATCTATGTCGTATACCTCTTGATCAACAAGACTTTCATTATCATCGTTGACATAATTAGGGTTTCCCTTGACCACTATTGATGGAGGATAAGAATTCATGATGATGAAAGGATAAAGATGATGGATAAAGATTTTGGATGGAAATGGACAAAAGCCCAAACTAGGATTTATGACAAGCTCAGATTGGGATTGGATTAAAGCTTAGATTAGGATGATTGGATGATTGGATGGGATTGATTCTGACAATTGGATTGGATTATCAAAGGATGATTACGACATCAAATCTGCTTCGAGATGGAAGTAGATTGATTGGGTCAAATGTGATTGGATAGGGATGCGATTGGATTGGATTGGATTGGATTGGATTGGATAAGATCGATCAATGATTGATTGATAAGATCGACTAATGGATGATGAAAGAGACTACAAATCCCGTTCAGAGATTATCTTAGATGACTTAGGATGCTGATTGATCGGATTAAAGGATGAATGGATGATTGCGGCACCGAATCCACTTTGAGATTCAAAATGGATTGATTGGGCCAACGATGATGATTAACTTAGGATGGATGACAATCCTAAGAGGATGTTAATGATGATGATCAGATCAGATACTTAGGTCAATTTGGATAATAACCTGAAATGAAGTTCAGAGGATTTGGGCGGGGAAAATGATGATTTGATTGGCAAAAGGGATGATAGAAATGGATGAAAAAATACTCAAAATGAGCAAACGGTTGATCAGGACAGATGAACGATTACTCAGAATGATTAAGTGAATGATCAGAATGATAGAACGAGGGTTCAGAATGATGAAAGGAGGTGTGAAATGTATGAATGTTTACTCGGAACGAGTAAACAGATGATCAAAATGACAGAACGAGAGTTTAGAATGATGAAAGGATATGTTAAATGGATGAATGTTTACTCGGAACGAGTAAACAAAGAGAATGGTAGGGTATACCCCCTCGAGGAGGTAGATGGTGAAGAAAAAGGTGCCCCAGGAAACTTCTCAAAAGTATCAAGTGGTATATATCATCGAAAAGAGCACAAAAAATGAGAAGAACTTCCTTAGAACAGAGTCAATTGGATAAACAGTGTGGAAATGGCGGCCCCGGGAAGAAAAAGCAAAAGGATAGGTCTGCCACTTTGTAACGACAGGTCTGCCACAACACTAGGACAGGTCTGCCACTACACAAGGACAGGTCCACCACTACACTAGGACAGGTCCACCACAGCGTTAGGACAGGTCCGCTACATCACAAGGACAGGTCTGCCATAGCACAGGGACAGGTCCGCCACTACACTAGGACAGGTCCGCCACTGCACAGGGACAGGTCCGCCACTGCACTAGGATAGGTCCGCCATAGCATAGGGACAAGTCCGCCACTGCACTAGGACAGGTCCGCCACTGCACTAGGACAGGTCCACCACTGCACTAGGACAGGTCTGCCAAAGGATAAGTTTAGCTTGATTTTTTGATGGATGGGTAAGGTAAAGGACCGAAAATATAGCAAACACTGATAAACAGATTTGGCTAGACTGAAAATGACTGGTTTTGCACGAGAAAGAAAATTTAGGCAGCACAACCCTAAGATTTAGTAGAAGTGGGTATGGCCAACAAAGTCTTCTACTCTAGGATGAACATGGTTGCTAAGGAGTCCTCGATATACGCACGGTACATGAGGCCCAAACCGTGAACACCAACCTGTTACAAGCGTGAGTCGGGAACCTTAGCGAGATACTAAAGGCTCGGACCAACTCTTCACGTCATCCCAACGCTTCACCAATTACAGCGTGGTTGGATTGAGGTACAACTTTTTCTCTCCCCCCTTTATATACCCCGCCGATACGCGTGGTTGGAATCATCCCTTGGGGTGATGAAATCCCCAAGCAGGTCCCACTAAGAAAATGAAAATGGGGTGACTCAAAGGACTTGGAAAGCTACGATTTCTCGTCACCCAGGATCGCCAAATGGCGCAAGGGGATTGGGTACGTCAAATAGCCTTCCACAAGCATGCCAAAAAAGGTTTATTGACCCCTTTAATTAAACTATGTGCCTAATTTATCAAAAGACAATTGGCAAAAAATTGAAATTTTACCTTCGGGAGGACAGGTCCGCCACTCTGCAGGGACAGATCCGCCACTCTGTCAGGATAGGTCCGCCACTGCACTAGGATAGGTCTGCCACTACATTAGGATAGGTCCACCACTACAGGACAGGTTCGCCACTCCAGGATAGGTCCGCCACTCCAGGACAGGTCCGCCACTCCAGGATAGATCCGCCACTCTGTCAGGACAGGTCCGCCACTCTGTAACCTGGACCTTCAAAAATGCAAAAAATAGCAAACATGAAAGAAATAGACCCGTTTGTGGGTCCCACTAGGCGTGCCAGAAATGTGATAGGTTGAATGTAAGCTTTAGAAAATGAGAAGCAAGTAAAAGAGTGCAAATAAACACCAAAACAACCTACACCTCAAGATTAGCCTAAGTTGGAAACAACACAAGATGAAAGCAACAAAATGGAACTCTATACCTTGTGTCGAATCGATCCTTTGGTTGGCCCTTCGATCTTTGATGTGTATGCTCCTTGGATGGCACAAGATGCAAGCTAAATGATGTTGTGAGGATGAGTGCAAGTGGATAAAAGCATGAAAATGGCTAAGTATAAGTTGAGAAACAAAATTGCAAGGGTTTGGCTAGCAAAATGATCTCTCTCAAATGAGAGAAAAGAGGGGGTATTTATAGGATTTTTGAGAATTCCTAGAAGAAATGGAGGGTCAAGATTGAGCCACCAAATATCAAGATGTAGGGCTAAGGTGAGTTGAGAACTCACAAGCCCTCACATCTTGACATGTGGCATGTGATTTAGCCCTAAAAGGTGAAGTGGACATGAGGTGGAAGGAGAAGTACATGACATGGAGGGGGGTACAAAGTACCTTGGGATTGGACAAGATCTCCTCATAAAGGAGGTCCTTGTCCCCATGTGGGAGAGAGGACAAGTGGGGAATTAAAAATTCTTCAAATATTCTCATGGGGAAGAGGGAAGGAATTTAAAATTCCTTAAATGCATTGGGGATTAAAAGGTGAATTAAAAATTCACATGGGGAAGTGGAGTGCCTTGTCCAAAAGGCCTTTAATAAGGTTGACCAAGGACACATGTCATAAAGGACATTGGGAAGAGAAAAGGAATTTAATATTCCTTGGAAGGATAAAAGGAATTAAAAATTCCTTGAGAGGTTGATTAGGCTAGTTAGTGAAGGATTAGAGAATGGTTAGGTGGCTAAGAGAGATTAGAGGCCAACTTGCAAAAGTTGGAGGATGTGACACCTCCTAATCAAGGATTAGGCATGTGCACATCCTAATGATGAGATTAGATGATGGATTAGAATAAGATAAAAAATGATGGAGGATGTGACATGAGGGGAGTTAAATAAATGGAATATTTATTTAATTCAATTGATGGAAGGAGGATTAAAGAGATAAGGTATTATTGATTAAATACCTTAATTAGGGATTTGGCAGAATTAAAAATATTAATTAAATAATAGCAGTATTACGTAATTAACGAAAATAAGATGGAAGATGATGAATTTGGATAAATTAAGTGTCCAAATTTAGATGTCTACAATTCTAGCATTACTTCGTTGTGTAAAAGATGTCCATTCTCATATCATTTTTGAGGATGAAGATGATTGTTATAAATATTTTATGTTTTAAAATGAAAGATTGAGATTGCGTAGTAGAATATCATAATCAACAGTTGGAAACTATTGAGAGGAATTAGATGTGAAGAACCAATGGATTTTGATTACATAATTACTGTAATTAATGAGATGAATTTGAGTGATCAGTGGGATTGAAGAAATAGATTGAGCTTTCAGTGGGATTGAAGAAATCAAGTTGAGCCTTCGTTTTCAGATTGAAGAATAAAAGAATCAACCTAAAAATAGATGAACCAATCAGCCAATCAAAGTGAGCAATCGAGGAATTGTAATTTGCTTAATCATGAAAGTGGGTGAAGGTAATTAATTAATCTTTTGAGTTGAACATGCAAATCATGTTTGACTTTTACAAAGTTGTATTTGTTTGTTTTGACCTTTTTGAATGATGTTTGAATAATTTATTTAATTATTCAAGTTGGAGGGAAAGTGGTTTAATTAAACTATTAAGTATTAATTTAATTTAATTGACTTAGGGGAATAGGGTAAATTAGCGACATAATTAAATAATTGATGTTATTTAAATAATCAGGAGGAATAAATTTAGATTGGGATTTTATTAAATAAATAAAATTTATTTAATTAGTAAAAAATGATGAAAAAGTGAATTAATTAAATAATGTAATATTATTCAATTAATAGAGAAAATTATAGTTTTTGATGTAACTGATGTGAAATGCAGTGATATTAGATGATATAATGTTGCTAATGATGATAAAAAATCATTTAGGATGTGCAATATGTGTTAGGTCATTTTTACATGTCTACACTTCTTATCATAATCATCAACTTTTTTTTCTCTTGGTCTAAAGTTAAGTTGAAATTTTGGTTATTCAATTAGGATCAAGTGATCTTTTAGACTATTATTGATGTTATCCAAACTCATATGGTTCATAAGATTGGAATTAGATCCTTTAAGTTTTAATAAAAATATTGGAAATGGTATCCTAGTCATTTCACAATTACAAACCCCTTGTGGCTAGCGCCTCATCTTCCAATGGTGACTAATTAAACCATAGTTGGCACTGTTAGTCTTCTCTTAGCACTTGACATCAATAATTCCAAACTATTTGGGTGGTTGTTCTTGGGCCTAAATTGACTCATTTAGTGTGATGCATTATTTACTAAGATCTACTTAGTTCTCATCTTCTACTTGGTTCTCGTCTGACTCACCTAGGTGTTCTCAACCCCCATTGTCCTTTTTCTAGACAATTAGAGTCACCCGAGTATCTTTTTTTGTCTCATACCAAAGCTCAAGAAATTTGGAGTTGGATACATTTCTTCAAGCCTCTTTGACTCAACCCCTTTGCATAGAATATGGTGTTGTTGGGTGATTGACCTAGTCCCTAGTTAATATTTTTAGAAATTTAGCTCTATTTTTTGGTTTCAATGTTTTTATTTATACACTAAATATATGATTTGCTCTAGATAATGTGCTTATAGGTGCAACTTGTAAAGTTGTACTAGAAGGTGCACATCTACAAGAGCTTCTTGATAGCAAGGGTAATGTTTCATGCACGATTGGGGGTGATCCCATAATAGTGGTTTACAATTTTTGGCCAAACTGGACACTGAAATTATTATTTTTAACTAAATCTTCACATTCGGGCACCTATAGCGGCTAAACTGTAAGGAATTTGGAGATGGTGCAAACTAGAGTCTCATCAAATTTTGTCTATAGATTCTAAAAATATTTTTTTCAAAATTTTTGGAATCAAATTGCACTTCTTTTTCCATCTCCCACTACAATAGATTTTTTCAGAAAACAACATTTTTAAAAAGTGACGCACACCGTATAACGCATAAATTTTTTTCCAATGAAGGATAAAATTCTAATTCTTTCAAATTTAGATTTGTAACTCTGATATCTAGTGCTTCCACTTGGTTAGATAGTTTTTTATTGAATATTTTTTCCTTAATCAAGTTTCAAAGTTAAATGAATTACAATTCAGACACAGCATGATTGTATAATGCGTAACTTTTTTTGTATATGTCAAAATTTAATTTAATTTTTTTTGTTGGATCAAGGACTTCAATATCTGGTGCACTCATATTTTTCAATTTTTCTTTTTGATAATCTTCTATTTTTCCACATGTGAAGAACAAAGAAATTCATTTTGGATGAAAAACCTATGTTTAATAAAACTTAAAAAACAAATACATAACAAAACCAAAACATATTAAAATTATATTCATTGGATAGATTGTTCTAAGGAATACCATAATAATTTCAAATAAATTTTAAATGAATTCATTTGATTCCCTAAAATCTAAATCAAATGTGATTTTTAATCAGCATTTTGATAGGTGTAAAGGAGACTCATTTATAGGTATGGTTTAAAACTAGCGAGGTTCTATCCAAGGGGGTTTGATCTAAGGTGATTTGATCAAACCCTCTTCAATTGGAATCCTCAAAATGGAACTTTTTATGGCTTAAATCATTATATTTTCTAAAAATATGTGATTTCAGCTAAAATTTGTTCCTCTCAGGAATTGTAAACCACTATTATGACATCACCCTTGGAAAAGTCCCAATGCTTGCTTCCTCTCGTCGACATAGACATGGTCATGGTCAATTTTCCAAATGAGATAATGGATCCTAATCTCAAGGCTCTTAGTCACAAGGTTCCTAGGACCGTTCTCATAGATGGTATCAACCCTCTTGAACAAATTTTAGTTCTTCTCACAAGCATGGTACTTTTAGTCAAATGCTAACAAATTCCCTTGCCTAGAGTTGACAATTTCTCTCATTCATGTTCAACAACCTACACAAAATTAAGATGATGGGATGATCTCATTGGTTGGGAGTTTATTGATGATAGGACTATCCTTAGTAATGTATGGGTTGATTTGATGATCATGAGTTATTTGTACCTTAAAAAATATTTGATATATATGTGCTAGAGAATCTTGATCGACCAAGTGTAAAGCTTGAGAGTCGAACTGGCCCACCCAATCCTTTAATTTATCACTAAATGAAATCCAGGAAAATCCCAAGTTGGTAAATGAGGTGAGTAATATGTTGAACGGGTCAAAGATAGTACCAGCAAGGTGATTTGCCAAGGCTTCGGGCCTTTATCCAATAGGTTGCGGCCTATGAAAGTTGCAATGTCCACCTAACTTGTCGGTTGTTGCTTGGTCAAACAAATTAAATGCACATGTACACACTACTACATCAAGGGGGTATTTAAGACAATTTGTAAGACAATATTTGATTATATATTGTCTTAAATTGAGACAAAAAAAAACTTGCTTATTGTCTCAATTAATGTCTTTAAGTGACTGTCTTAAGTTAATGTCTTAACATATTGTCCCTCTAGAGACAATATGATGCAGAAGTAGTTTTGTCTCTCTTGAGACAATATGAAGCAGAAGTACTTTTTTCTCTTTAGAGACAATAGTTTAATTAGAGATAATATGCCTTTAATACCAACTATTGTCTCTAGAGAGATGATATGAAAAAGTTCATTAAAAAAAATAAACAATTTATTTTAAATTATTTTTTAGTGTAGTTTTCAACATTCAGTGTTCATAGATTCTCATCGTCCTTCTATTTGCTAGAAGTAAAAAAAATTCTTCACAACTACATCCACTCAAAACAACTCAACACATCATATGACCTGCATTTAACAGGAGATTCTACTCCAAGATTGCATGAATGAAACATAACAAAGGATTCATAAATGAAATCACAATTTCTACATCAAATCACTCCTTGCAAAAATGAAACAAGAGAACTAAGAAGGAACCCTACAACCATTTTATTGATTTTGAAAGGAGTTTTTCTGTTACAATGATTTTCTTTGAAAAGAGTTACAAGATAAGCTTTTTGCTAAGCAAAAAGAAGAAAGAACTAAAAAATAAAAGTCTTGAGAGCTCAAATTAGAAACTTTAATTGAAGAAAGGGCTGCTAATTTTGATAAACTGCTGCAAGCACCTTGAAATTAGCTTTCAAACTGAAGGAAATAACTAACTTGCTAATTTGGACACTTTCCTCTACTGTTACAAACAACTGATGCTAATCTAGACACTTTCCTCTACTGTTGCAAACAACTAATTTGTTTCTAAATTTTTCCCTTGCCAAAATCAGTACAAAATTCCCCAAAAGTCAGGACCCTTGAGCAATGTTTCAAATCTAAGAAATCTTGCCACTTTTAGAAATTCACCGTTGTGCCTTCATATAATTGGTATCTCAAAGATAATGGAAACCATGCATTTCCAACCTGGAGATAACATTTACACACACTGAAGGCATTATAATGATAGTAACTACTTTCACTCATCACTGCCCTCTTTTGATGAATAACACTACAACCTTTGACTTGCTCAGTCATGCTTCTATGAGACAAAGCTATGAAACTCAAAATTATAAAACTCCAAAGTACTTTCATCAAACAAATATATTATCCCCACCATTACTACAACAATTACTGCAACTTATTTTTGTGATCCCACTTGCATGATGAGCCTGAGGAATGGTGTGACTGTGTTTGACTTTACAATAGGTTTGTATTAAGCAAAGCTACCATTGGGGTTGTACTTACATGAAGATATTAGCTATTGAACAATGCATTTATCCCCTTCCTTAAATGAGCCTCATAACAATGCCCCTCCATGCAAATTAAGGCTTCAAAACATAGTGACTATGGTAGAACACTAATATGCAATATAATTGTGAAGTTGCTCAGTAATGGATTAAATGGTGATAAGACTAGGAGGTGCAGCATCAGCAACACTACTTGCAATGATATTCTATTTGTTCCTTCTCTAATGCATGTTGTAATCTACAATAGATTAAAACAAAGTAGGTTACAGATTGAAAAGAACAAAAAAATAATATGAACATAAAATAGTAAGGCACTAGGCATTTCAAGAATTATGCTAAGAATGAACACAAAATTACTACAAAGAATAAAACAATGCACCACCATGAAGAGTCTACAAAATGGATAGAAATTGCTCAGAGCTTTAGTTGCTAAGAGTGTTAGAAAATGAGATGAGCATAAAAAAATTAGTACAATGTAGCATCTTAAGATGTTAAAAGGAGCCCACCCTAGGACCATCAATAGGACCATTGGCTTCCAGTAATTGAGCACTCTATTTGTTTTTAACTTTAATTGATATTCCTGTACCAAAAGACAAAACTCATTTAAGACTTTGGCATGGCCATATAAGAACAAAAAACAAAAAAAATATCATAACTCTACATCTTCTCAAATATATGGAAAGGCACAATGACAACAAAATGAAGCTCTTTGAAAAACTTGGATCATCTTCACCAAAAGGAAGGCTTTCACAAAAGAATCTCACACATGGGCACACATCCAAATACAAAATCTATTATATGTATCCAAATTTTTAAAGCCAGATAGCAGTACTACTTTAGATAATCCATGTATGCAGGATATTTTACTGCCCATACAATGTTTTCATCTTTTCCCACAATATATAGAGTAAGTGCGAAATTGTATTATTCACTCCCAATCATTTTCAAATTCCAATCCAAATCAGTTAATATAGTATCCCTCAACACAAAACCACATGATCTCAAAAGACTATATACCATACAGACAACCATGCCAGAGTTTTGATGGAAAACAAAATTAAAAACAATTCTAATGCACCCTTTTCCCAACACCTAATAAACCAAATCAAACTAGATACTACTCCACACACCCACAAAACTATCTCCACAATAGCCCAAACCCATGAAATAACATCCAAAATTATTAGGGAACATGAAATGAGAGGAAAATATTTGGTAACCCAAGACAACCATTATTGTGTTTCTAGATACAATTCCTCTCAATCCACACACCAAGTGAGTAGCTTAGTATGTACCTTTTTGTCCATGTTGCACTTTGACATCCCTTATTTACATGGGACACTTTCAGTCATATTGCAGGAATGTGCATAAAAATGTGACCATGGGATCCTTAGGAGTCTGATGGTTTTGTAATAAAAAGCAAATATATATTACTATTATTCTCCTTGACCAACTTGAATAACTTTTAAATTAATGCTATGAGATTTCCACAATCTATCATGTTGAACATTTTGTGATTTCTGGATTTTTGATTGTGTTAATGTTTTTTCATCAACGTTTCGGATCACACTCAGTGATCCATCATCAGGATGATAAAGAGCTGAGTGTGATCCGAAACGTTGATGAAAAAACTTTAACACAATCAAAAATCCAGAAATCACAAAATGTTCAACTTTTAAATTGCTACTAAGAAAAGACAATCCCCAGTCCTTATGGCAGTGGTCTGATGGTCAAGCCTGCACATTGGCTCAAGAGGGACCAATTTTTGAACCTAACAGAATGTGAGGTGACTTGTGGAGCTAAATGAATAGATTATGTGAAAACATAAGCCAAGGAATCATGCTACTAGACCTGTCAATCATGCACGACATGGTTGTGTAGTGCAACTTTGACAAGAAATGAAAAAGTTAACCTTCACTAGTGTATCCTCATCTTTGGCTTTGGAAGCATCATTTTCCAATTCATGTGAACTTTTTGTGGGTTCCCAAAAATTTTATGCAAAGGTTTTGTTTCCAATATTTTATGGTTTGC
This sequence comes from Sequoia sempervirens, assembly GCA_007258455.2. Lineage (NCBI taxonomy): Eukaryota > Viridiplantae > Streptophyta > Pinopsida > Cupressales > Cupressaceae > Sequoia > Sequoia sempervirens. Next base: position 23,663 of record VDFB02041292.1, read on the forward strand.
CTTCAAATACAATGTAACCTATACAATAGCGTAACCAAATTTGACTGAAATAGACACTATGCCCTTTAGAGAGGGATTCAATATAATCATAACCAACATTACTTGAAGTTTCTTCCAACCTACATCTTAAAAATATATTGTACATTTTAGTCCATAAGTGACCAACACACAACTTTGTATAGAGAAGTAATTCAATCATTTCCATGAAACCCAAGCATCAACTTACTTGATTCCAAAGGATTCTCTATTGTAAGTATAGAAAAAGATCCAAGCATCGGATCTTGCAAGATTCCTTGACTACTCACATTCCTCTCAATCAGAATTGCCTCAATAGTTCTCATATTGTCACTTTCAGTTGATTTTGTAAATGGAAAAACATAAATATCTACAATGACATTTCTACCCCGTCTTGCTACAGGAACCACTTGGGATGGTATAAAATATATATGAGTAAGAAGACATTCTAAAAATATTCATTAAAAGGGTAAAGCAACATGAAAGAAGGTAACCCTTCAAATGAAGGAACCAGAAAAAAGAATCTCTCAAACAAAAAAAGACTACTACTTGAATAGGAGACACTTCCAAAGAAGCAACAAAGTGTCTTGTAAAGTTTTTTCCCATGCTTCAAGTGTAACTAGATAGTTGAACATTTAGCAATTCAATAACAACAAGCAGGGGTCTAACACAGATGCACTGGCCATCATCAAGCATCAATGGATCCAACATTTGGCCAACAACACATGATGGGAAATCTACATGTAGCAAGTAACAAATGAAATGAGTAAAAGAATTTCCATTTCCTATACCTGAAAATACACCAACTTTTATGTTTAATATGTTATTCTCAACTTCCCTACTAATTTGGAGCCATAAGCAAAACACAGAATATCAAAGAGAAAACAACTTGCAAAACATAAATCTCTCACATCTCAAACTAGATTCTAAACTAGTAAACAAAATTTATTGAGCATAAATTTTTTGTTTTCTAAATTAATTTAACATGGCCATTTTCCACTAAGTGAAAGTCCAATCATAAGAAATTGCATGTTTGAAATAGCCAGTTTTTGGGCTTCAAGGATGTGAACAAATAAAGCAGACGTACATTAGCATGTGAACAAATAAAGCAAACATACATTGATGCTGGTTACTCCATGGTACATTGATGCTCCTCTAGAAAATCCACTACTCTTTCTACACAGTACAAAATGTTACCAAAATCAGTAAAGATCCTACAATAATAGAAATAGTGCATCTTATGGAAAATAGGCATACCTTCTAAGAGATGCAACATATTCTTGCCTTGTCATATTTTTATCTCCTCAACCTCTTTCTCGTAATTGTTAATCTACCATATTAACCCAAGTTTGTTATTTTCCTTGATATTTAGAAATATGTTGCAAAAACAAACATAGATCATTGTATTATAAACATTAACTAGTTGAGCCAAAATTATTTATACATTCAAGCAAGTAATTATTTCTATTTGTTCCAGCTATAGAAGGTTTAAAGATAGTACTTAAAACCATTTCCCAAGAATTACAAGTAATAATCGCAATAACCTTTTAAAATGAAGATAGTTTGACAGCAGTAGTTCAGTATTCTATTTGCTTAATCTTTTGTAGACTCTCATCTTCCCTTTTAATAGTATACTTTTATCCTTGTATGATACCTTCCATTCTTTGGTTCAAGAGTGGAGAGCCATTACAATCCCATCTTATCATTAAACCTATTCACAAAGAAATGATATGCCAAAAATCTTCTCATGAATACAAAACATTTTTTAAACAATGTTAGTGGGCATATTTCAAGTTGGAGAAATGAAACATTAAGAACACAACAAAGTAAAATATTTTCATAAATAGGAAGATATTACAAATACCATTACCCAATTATAACTTAGACTAATCCCACATGGCAATATGTCCCCATCACGCCAAAATGACACCTCAAGATTGCAATTACATTCAAGCCAATAGTCATACATCATAACAAACATAGCAAGCCTCGTAACCTGAAACAAGATGGGAAAAATTTTTCCAATAAAAAAATGCAACATAAATGAAACATTGAAAAAAACAAGCATTTCTGACTATCCATCCTTTTTTTGGGGTGCCAAAGCCATTTCTCAAGAATAACGGCCACAACTTCTTACAAAGCACACCATTTTTTCCTCATTTCTCATGTTATTTATAGCTTGAGATAAATTATTGGACAAGAACTATCTGAAAAATAATTTTGCAGAGTTCATATAAATTAGAAAAATAAGGAAAAGGTAGGATGTCACCTAAAATACCTTGAAATAGTAATATTATATTATTTCTCATGGTAGAGTATTTCTTCAAATGCAAGAAGCTGGTTGCTTCACAATAATGCCATCAGATTGATGATTCGGTGAAGGCTAACTCATGTCCTATATTGACCAAGCAATCTTAACATGGAGCCACGACTATCAGGTTTTGAACCTAGGATGTCAACTGATGTCAACTCAATCAATGCATAATCTTTGCACTAAGCCACAACTCTATAGAAACCTGTGATGAAATAATTGCTTGAATGTAACACTTTCCCAATAACAAACAAGCCACATCTATGAAATGAGTTCAGGGATTACTCTAGCACTAACCCTTGCATTTCAAAGTATAAAACAATTCTAAGGTTGTTGCAGCCTATGTTCCATGTTTTATATACGGCCAACAAATATAAGCACTTTCATGTGAGACATTCAGTAATAGCTATCTTGAGTGATAAACAAACATGTGTGACTATGAAAAATAAGAAAGTATGCCTACATTTGTCATAATTGATCTTTTTGTGTATTTTGTATGTGTTTGTGTATCTTTGTGTGTGTGCAAGCTTGTTCTCTTTGAACTCTCATATAAGGCTTGTAAGAAACTTTCATCATGCTTTAATGAACAACAAACTTCTTTGTTTACTTACTATATTTTTTGGTGCCACCCCTTAACAAAATTAAATGGAATGTATAGAATATATTCACAAGTGAACAACATCTAGCGCATGTCTTGAGCTATTAAGACCATAAGCAAGAAGAACCTGCAATATAGTGAAAACAATTCTAGATTTTCTACATAATAACAAGAACAAAGATTGACTAACTATGAGCAAAGGCAATTATTTCTCATTTATCCTTTCATTCATTCTGAATTTATTGTTGTTTGTAAGTCTTCCATCTAAACATACTGATAATGGCATGCTACTATCAACATCAAGATTACTTCTAATAATAATTGATGTCGAGAAGTCAAAGACAACATCCTTGTTCACTTCATCTATTCCTGAATTAATAGCAATTTTCAAACTATTTATTTTTCTATGGTAATGAAAGCATGCTATAATAAACAATCTAGTTAGATTAAATTAATAATGATTGATGCGAAGAATATTTACAAAGGTGAACAATGTCTAAATGTCAAATGGTGTGTGCAAATGAAATATAACAATAAGAAAAGGATCAAAACTTCCATCGCTAACATGAAAAATAATAATTCTTCATTGTAATTCAAAAACGGAGACATATCAAACCTGAGCAAAAAAATAATATAAAATATTCCATTGTAACATAAAGTTTATCAATTACCTTATTTAAAAAATTTGCAACTAAGTGGACAACCTGCGCAAGCATGACATGGGTTGCTGTCATTAGCCATACTCCACATTTGAGAGAGAAAACTAGGAAGTTGCACCACATTGAAGTAATGAATACCCTCTGGCTGCATTTAATGTTCCACAATAGATTAGCAATGACTAATTATCTAAAAATTCATTAATCAATCATATTTGTTGTCAGCAGTATTCACAAAACAAAATGAAGCAATAAGGGGTTAAAATCATAAAATGTTACAACATGAAATCATAATTGTTAGTATCATGAAAGAGTTAAAATATCATGAAAATAAATGGGAAAAATTTACACATTAAAGAATTTGATAGAGACTAGACAAGATACTTTGTTCAATCATTTCAGTTTTTGAAGTTCTCATAAGCCATGGGACTACTAATTAATAACAGATCAAATATGGTAAGTCTCAACCAATAAATTTTTCAAGGTAGTTGTAAGTCTCTTCCTTTATGTCCTCTTTCTACGAGGCACTATTGTAATATGAGGCACTATTCTAATTGTGGGTGTCAATTGTTCATCACATTGAACACCCTCCTCATTATTCTTGTCTCCCACTTGCTGAAATTCAAGGATGGTTTCCTACCGAGGTTCACGAAATACAATCGAATCATTGTGTGCAATAAACAATTCATCATGTTCCTCACACTCACTACTTAATGAGTTTGATTGTTGGATTTCATATACACAACAAAGCAATTTAACTCATTAAAATAACATATCAGACATTAAAATAACAATGGAAATGAAGGCAAAATAAGAAATCTTATTATAGCCCATCATGCAATGAGCTTACCTCAGATTCATGACCAGTGACTAATTTCTCCCCTCGATCTAGCATATGTTGTTGAAGGCCTTGGGAACCATGTAATAAAGCATATTTTAAGTCCTCCTCTGAAGCTTCCTTTTGGAATTGATGGACCTACATAAACAAAGATAACCAAATTTATAAGGTATAATAACTAAAATACAATTAATTCACAAGTTTTTCATGACCTTTTTAAAGAATTAGAGAAAAAATTAGATGATAATATTCACTTACCAAGCCACCACGAATTCTATTGTACCCACTAGATCCTAATTTATGGGATCCAATACTTGACACCCTAGTTTGGGTTGCTTTTGTTGTATCTCGAAGGCATCTTTTAGATCCTCCTTGTGCATATGGCCTATAGTTTGGATTATTGTGGGCCTTCCTCTTAAACTTAGCATCTTTCATTAGTTCATCCCATGTCACTTGGTTTGTGATCCAAGCTGGACGTGGATATCTCAAGTCTTTTGTTAGCTTTGACCTTAAATTAGCTCGTTTAGAGTGAATGTATTTCCATGCAATAACCACAATAATTTCCTTGTTAAAACCAGGATTCCCAAATGCTATTATGAAATCTTTAAAGAGTTGATCTTTCTTAGCATTGGCTTGCTTCCTCCAATCCATTTGAATGGTATTGCCAAATAATTGCTCTGCACGACGAAAAATGAAGTGAAATAATTTTAACCCCATTTCATCCTTCAAGACATTTCCTTCTGAGGTGAGCAAGATTGTAACTTCTTGCATTCCTTTTGTAGTCACTAAGGATATTGTTGTAGTCTTAGGGGTTGAGGTAGATTCCCCTATAGGTGCATCAGTCACTTTGTCATTTATTTCCTGTATTTACAATGAAATCATCAATTATGCTATTGCAGTGATAAAAGTAAAATATGAACTAGAAAAGAATAATAAGATAATATTTTCTAATAATTTTACATGTTCAGCTGAAGTAAGCCCTACACTCCCCAACAATGACCTCTCCCATAACTCAATTTTTTAAATTATTTCGTCCCTAATTTTAGCATTTTCAAGAGTTTTTGGTAGGAGCCTTAATATTCTTGATTGTGATTCTATAAGACTCCTTAAGGAAACTTGTTCAGGTGTTGGTGGGAGAATTCTGATAGAACCCAGACTTGATGGATTATGTATTTGTAATGAACTCGTGACAAGGGCATGCATGTCCATTTCAACAGGGATACTAGGAGCATCCATGTTTGATGTAGAGGGCATGCTATGAGGTATTGCGCTTGATGGCACTCTTGTGATAGGTGTTTCTGGTCTAGATGTAGAGGGCATGACACATCTTGAAACATTCTGCAAAGCACAAATATAAATATTAAAGTGGTATAATAGGGGAAATAACATAATCAAACCCACAAAAACATATGATTGAATCTTCAAAAAAAGATGCCTTTGGATCCTTGTGGTATGATGTAATGCAAAAAATGAGTTTGATAGACTATCAAACCTTTGTGACCCATTAGATTTTGAGTCATTGAGTGGTGTGGTATCATGAAGATTTTAACCCCTATATCATGAAGCCACGAAGCAACAAGATCATGTTTTGACTACACATTCACATCTTTATGGTTCTATTTCAATTAGTGGGGAAAATATGACTCATAAATGGAGGTGGAATTCCTATCATACAATGTATAATGGAGTTGATGTTGGCATGGATAGTCAATAAGGTTTTGTAGGGAAGATTTCACTTTTTCATCACAGTCACAATTCACCTATTGCCCTATAATCATATACATGGGAGAAGATTCATACAGTAATCAAATGAATTGAATCAAGCATCATCAGGGTGTATGACTTTGATTCCACATTGAAAGTATGATCCTTGAAACATCTTATTGATCCTTGACAAGGGTTTTTAAAGAGTACCAGTCTCACACGTGGGTAGGGTTCAAGCTAAAACCATGAACAACATTTAAGATTCACAATCAAAAAAGGTTTCAAGGAGCATTCCAAATGAAAGTTTGGATGCATGGGTTTTAGAGATAGATATAGTTTGTCTTCAATAATGGAAGCCTTTTGTTTGAAGAAGTCATCATAAAGAATCATTAAAAATATAGCTACCATAATGTTTAGCAGCCATACCCTTTGTAGCTATCATAAAAGGTAGATGCAAGGACAATTATGAAAGGCATGTTGTCATAGGTTGGCAGTACAAAGGATTGATCATTAAACAATGAATAAAACCAAGAAGTGATAGCATTGTGGCATGGCTTATGAAACAACTCTTCCAATGACTACATGATGGCAATATAGTGCATATGACTATGCAACATAGGGTTTCAGTTGATTGTTGTTGGAAATAGTGCCAAATTTCTCAGGATTCTCTACTCTCCTTTGCTTAAGTATAACAGTTTGATGTTCCTCATGTAGTTGGAGAAATTAGAGAAGTTATTTTGTCTAGTTCCAACTTCTACATGGCTATTTTGCCTAAATAGCAGCCCATGGACTTGTATTTGGACATTTCAATCCATGAGTTTCCTTATTTTTTGTTACCTAGTTTTTATTTTTAGATTTGCTATGTTATGTAGTGAATCCTCACCATAGTTTCCTATCATGTAACCTCATTACTTCTATAGGTTTTGATTATTGATGGAATTTTGGAGCTAGTTCTAATTGAGTCATTTCCATTTTAAACATAGTCACTTTTTAGATCTCTTTTAACTGAGAAATAATGCAAAATATAATGTATGCTTTAATCAGTGGTCATTGACATGTAAGTAGCAATTGTATTATAATACTGCACACCAATTATTTATTTGGAGAGAAAATACTTTCTACCAGTGGCAACTGAAAAATATGAGAAACAAAAGAGTCTCACAACTATGATTGTCATTCGATGACTCGGGTAAAAGCCTTATTCCATCCATGTGCTAATTTATTTTAAAAAGGTTGGTCAGATTTGAAAACCCTAAAAATTGTTTCAAAGTTTGAAGCGTTGGGCATCTTTTATTTAAATTATATGCCATGATAGTTCTATGTTTTAGGGTGCACGAGAAGGCAGAGCTTCCCTGCCTGGATAAAAATATGCTCCATCTACAGGAATTTCTTTTTATTCTTTTGGTCATTGTTTACAGCGAATTGTACTCTAACTTCTAAAATCTACATGCTAAATATTTGTTACTAGCAAGTTTTGAACACTTACACATGAAACTTGCAGCTCTAATAGAAATTATCAATAAGAAAATTTAAATATATCCTTCATCTACGTACCTAACCTATTAATGAAAAAAATTACAATGCACAACAATTGACTTGATTGATGTCATAGATTCAAATCAATAGTTCATGGTTTGGGTGTGAGCTAAAATTTTATTCAAAAAAGAAATGTGAGTACTGGAAAAGCTTTGCACTATAACACAGAGATGTATGCTAGGCTTATTACGAACTTACTTTCTCACTTGGGCATCACTTCAAGTTCACACTCAAGATCTTAAATGGTTATTTTGCTTCTCTACAAACATTGCAGAAGGGTAGGATTTCAAGTACAGAACTGCAGTATATATATATGTTGATTGCAGACCAATTCAACATTCCTTGCAGGAGGTTTTGTGTGTACATATTTGGTCAAAATCCTTCAAGTATATGGTACATTGTCACAGAGGTATGTATAGGCGGTTTTAAACACTTTTAGTGGACAGTTAGACATCAAAGGGTAGTCTCATGGAATCATGCAAGGGTTGTATCAAGGTTAGATTTGACATATCATTGAGGAGTTATTCAAGGGGAGATTACAAGTATCAAGGTTAATGGAGCAAGGTATGACTATTATCATGCCAAATGCATAATGGAGAAAGAGCAAGGAGACAATATGTTTAGTAGGGGAAATAACATAATAAAACCCATAGAAACATATGATTGAATCTTACCTTTTTCATTACATTGGGTGTATCAGATGGCATAGTTGGATCTTGCATGCCAACAAGATGAATTCTCGGTGGAATTTCTCTAGAAATGCCCTACGAAAAAAACACAAATATTAACAAAATATAAAAGGTGAAATAAGTTAACTAAATGCACAAGAATCTAGATCAAATCCTACCACTGGCATAATACTAGATGTACTGAAGGGCATGATAGGAGTTGGAACAACTTTAGAGATGGCCTGCATTCCACAAGCATAAATTAACATAACATAATACAAAACATAACATAATTGAACTTATAAAACACAATTTTCAAACTTACCTCATGCACCATCATAGCAATGTTTTTCCCTTTCCCATTCCTTAGCATTTCAATTAAACCATTTAAGATCAATGGATCCCCCATAGCAGAATCGGGAGCACCAATAGGCACATTCTTAAAGAAACACATAATGACATAAATGACAAAATATTAATTAGAAAACATATGCAAGTGATATTAGTAACATAAGACAAATTCACTAGCACATGAATAATTACATACATAATTTTCATTATGTTTCAATACATAAGAAAAAAATAAACAATGCTCAACTTCCAAAGTTTTTTTAGCTTTAGGGTATTGTGTTTCTTTTTCCTAGGTGTCAATTGCATAAAGTGCATAGATGTTGATTGTGTAAAGCTTCCAAACACAAAAGTGTATTTCAAGTAAGTTGTTAAAGAAGTAAAAAAAAATGAAACAACTTATCCAATTGAAAAAAAATGCAACCTATATTCATTGACGTTAGAAACATCCACTAACAGAACACTCAAAACATTCAAATTACTTAATTTCCATTACATTTTGTGTACAATTAAAAACACAATACTTAACATGTAAAGAGTTAATTATATTGTATTAAATCCTCACAACCATCTTAAAGTGAACATGATGATCAAACAATTTCATTCTCCCATGAAATATCATCATCTGATGGCATAAATTCACCATCAGTAATGGGCCCTAAATCCACAAATAAATTAATACCATAGTTTTCATGGTCTTCTTCACCTTCAGCTATAGGTAAATGAAAATCAATAAATTCATCATCTTCATGGACTTGATGCCCATATGGTTGCTCATATCCTTCAGAAACTTCAGTAAACTCATCATGATCTTCATCTTGGTCATATGTATCATTGACAATAAAGTTTTCATCATCTCCATCTTGGCCATCTATGTCTTCAACGTGGACTTCTGCATCTTCAAGTAAATCATGGTCCTCTAAATCTTGAACAAATGCCACTCTTCATCCTCTTGGATCATAATCAATCACAAATGACCAACCAAGTTGTTCTAAATTTGGAATGAGAAACATCTGGTCACATTGATTTGGAAACACATAAGGTTCATAAGTGGTTTCAAACCTAGACGTATTGATCATATGGAATCCATTCTTGTGCAGCAATATAGTTCTATCTTCACCCACTTTGATAAGCTTGTACCATTGAACACGAAAAATAACTTTCTTGAAAGATATAAAATCAAGCTCTATAATATCCTCCAACACTCCATAATAGCGAAGTGTGCTTGTGACTGGTTGTCTATCATTTGCATGTGAACGAGATTCCACCCCAAATGATGCTGAAATTCCACAATCATAAGTTTGTCTCTTGTCATCAACCTTTTTGATGCGAAAATGATGACTGAAATTCCACATTCCTTTGTAATATGTTACCTATATTCATATATATATTAAGTAATTAGATTCAAGGATTAAAAAGTTAAAAGGAAAATCACTAAATACCTCAAATATGTTAATATACATGTATCACCTTCCCATTTCTAGATCCTGTAACAAAATTTAGTTGTTGTCGTGTCACTCTATTCTTAATCTTTGTTTCCCCGTGTTCAATATTGTTCTTTAGCCAATTCCACGAGCATCTATTTGGCCAAATTTTTTTATGGCTTATAGGAAGTCCTCGAGCAGTGTTCAGATCATGTCTATTATATATATTTGTCCATGCCTTTTCATCCTCTAATTTATTTTGTTTAGTGTACTTCTCCATCCATTCCAACATAAAGTTAGAATTGTATGCAACATACAAATGTAATGACTCCTACTCCTTAGCATCTACAATGAAAAATAGAATTGTTCAATGAATTAATAATGATTTAAAGCTATGCCTTATAAAATTTAAGATAAAAAAAAATTACTTCAAACATTTTTGTATACCTTTTATCCTCTTTGAAGTCCCTTGACCCTCTAATTTTTCTCCTTCAAATGATTGAGGTTGGTTACCATCCCATAATCGAGGAGCTTCAAGATGCAATTCAGGTAAGTACTCACTCAAATCAACCATTTTCTGGAAAACCATGTACCCCTCAACCATGGACCCTTTCCGTCGATCCTTTTGCCTCACAAATTTTTTTAGAACCTTCATATATCTCTCCACGAGCCACATTGTTCGAATATGGATAGGACCACACTTTTCAATCTCTTATACTAAGTGTAGAAGGTAGTTCTCTTGAGAATTGAAGAAGCTTGAAGGGAAGTGCATTTGAATATCACACATCAAAAAGTGGAACATTCCTCTTCGAATAATTCAATTCATCTTGATGTATCTCTTTAGATGAAACCCACCTACAGATATTAATGTGCATTATAATAAAGATTCATTATTTGTTCAAAACTAAAGTTATAAATGTATATAAAGGCATTACAATAATGCACTTCAAAGGATAATAGTCATGAAAGAGTATACATGATGGATTCAAAATACCTCAAATATTTGGATAATTTGTAAATAGTAAATGTGAAATCATGGTCAAAGGTGCTCGGTATTGCTACGGGCAACACATACTACATGACCATTAACAAAAACAATGTTAAAATATGCATGAACTTTTGTTATCACTAAGATATACAAATTTCTAATTATGTTGCCAACAAACTTGGCATTCTACAAAGTTACCTTTATCCAGTTGTGCCAATCATGTGTTTTTAGCCCTGAGAACTCTGACCCATCTCTTGTGAATAAATTTTTTAATGTCGTACCAAAACCAGAAGGAAATTTTATGCTTTTCATTGTATCAATGATGTTTTCTTTCTCCTTTTACGTAAAAATCCATGGAGCATGAGCAAATGAGTTGTTTTATGCAACCACATGTTTGGAATGATATTAGCAACTTGGAGGTCCTCTCGTAACTTTATTTGTGTTTCAAGGTTAGTTCCATTTAGATTTTTCCACAAACACTCTGCCACATTTTTCCCAATGTGCATAGTATCAAATAGGTGGGCTACTGGCAAACTCTCATAATATTGTAATTTGTAGAAAATAGAGTCTTTTCATTCCTAGTGGAAAGCCTGTCCCTTCTTTTTTGTCATATAGTGCTCCAACCTGGCAGGGTTCATCCTTCTTGGCTTCCTCATTTCCACTTCCTTTCCATTGAACTTTTTTTTATCATGCACTCGATAATGATGATTTTGTGATAAAAAATGTCTATACTCATCATACATAGTTTTATTGAGATCTTTTGACTGTCTATACAATGTTTTCGGCCCACATGATGGACAACCATGTTTCCCCTTTGTTTGTAGCCCTGAAATCATAATGAAAACCTTATTTAGTAAATAGTAAAATGAAAAAAATAATTACAAATGTAATTTATAATATATTACCACAACAAACAGAGAGTCTCGAGGCATCATGAATTGTCCAGATAAGGATTGCATGAAAGAGGAAGTTTCTATCATTGATAGGTCTTGATACATCGTACATATTTACACCATACCATAATTCATGAAGCTCATCAATAAGAGGCTCCATGTATACATCCATATCCTTTACTTGATACTTCCCTAAGTAAACAAAAAGTTTTTTTATCATGATTTAACTAATTTTGAATTTTTCTTTTATATAATCTTCAAGAAACCATTGCATTAATATGTTCTAATACCTGGTATGATAAGAGTTAACATTGCATGCTCCTTTTTCATTGCCATCCAAGGAAGAAGATTGTTGTTAATAATTAAAACTAGCCAAACAGAATATGTTGTTCGAAGATCTCCAAAAGGATTGACACCATCCATTACTAGAGAAATTCTTGCATTCCTTGGCTCATTTCTTAAATGTGGCCATTTTTCCTCAATCTCTTTCCAATGTTTGCTATCTGCAGCCATACGCATGACACCATCCTGGCTCCTCCCTTGTTTATGATAATACATATATTTTTCCAACTCCTTGCATTTGAACATCCTCTCAAACCTTGGCTTTAGTGGAATGTGTCCTAGTACTTTATAAGGAACCTTATTGGATACTTGATCTTGACGATACCTATATGTGTGACACACTGGGCATTGTTGCAAATTTGCATTATTTCCATAGTATAGTATATGGTCATTTGGACATGCATCATATGTATTGTACTCCATTCCAATTTCTTTCATCACTAAAGATACTTATCTATGAGATTGAGGCAACTTATTGTCCTTTGGAAGTATTTTGTTTGCCAAAAGTCTACATGAGGAAACAAATGATTTTTATAAGATAAGTATACATAATATTCAAAACTTTCAAGACATTTAGATTATTGATTTATAGGAATATTGAATCCTACCTTAATATATCAGTAAAGCATGTGTTTGTCAATCCATGTGTAACCTTCAAGTTCAACAACAACATAAGTGTTGCCAATATAGAACTATCTACATTTGGGAAAAGAGGCGTCCTAGCCAACTGAGGTAAGGGTGAATCAATAACTTCTTCAGAGATGTGTAGAAGTCTTGGATAAATTCATTGACACTAGCCTCATTTATTTGTGAAGTGGTTTCATCCATAAACATGTTTTTTTATTCATCTTGAGAGTGGCTATCATTAGTGACATCCATTGGTTCTTCATGAATATCAGGAACTGGAAGTGGATTTTCATCAAAAAATTAATTGAAATGATCAATAATAATGTATTAAATAATATGCATATTTATTTATTATAAAAATAACAATTTGTTAATTAAAGTGTACCTCTTCTATATAAACTCCATAGTTCAATCTATGGATACCAACAAGTCATCGCTTCTTCAGTTTCCTATTTTGGCACCTTTTGCAAGTGCAATATATCATTTAATTAAAGTATTCATCTATCCCTAGAGTAGGTCTTGTTGCCTGTTCATCTGAATATTCAAATGATGATGATGTGCTATTTCCCTAAACGCACCATGTACTATCAACAATAAGAGTACAACTTTTAACTTGAATATTACTTCTTTTTGAAGAGAACATGACTCTTAGGTGCATGATATGTTACAACTTAAGATATTTGATAATATGTTTCGAGCTTGAGATAATATGTTACAAGCTAGTTGATTGAACCTTCGGGATTAGTGGATTAGCCTATTATAGGAGTTCCCGTAGGCCAATGTGATGTTTAGGGAGCTCAGTTGGTAGTTTTTCTTGAATTTTCTATATTTGGTAAGTCAAGAGGATCAGGCCGTTGCAAGACTTTCTTAAAGGGATTATAAATTGACCTCCAAAAGCAATTATAAATGAATGTGAGAGGGATGTCTTGGAGTAGGAATGAATGAGGATTGATTTTGATAGTTATTTGTTGGAATTTTTTGTAGGCCTTGTAGGACACCAATCCTTCTTTGGTATCAATTCCAATGCTTGGACGTGGTATTGGAAACTCCACATTAGTTGGCTGCAACAAAATTTGAAAGTTGTGGATATCTCATTGTTGTTGTAGTTTGATTTGGGGCCACCTTTGGAGACTACTTTCTATTACAACAAAGACTTTCCATGTTCTTGGGGTTCTGGGTACTTTACATTTAGGTAATAGGCCCCCCAAAACGAACTCGGTTGTCCTTGTATTGTTGAACAAGTTGATATTTTGAAAGCTATGAAAATCTGAAATTTTTAGTTGTTTACATTCATTGTCATTTACTTCCTGTTACAGCAAAGACTTTCCAGGTTCTTGGGGTTCTAGGTATTTCACATTTAGATAATAGGCCCCTAAAAAAAAACTAGGTTTTTCTTGTATTCTTCAAGTAGACCAAGTTCAAGTAAACCACAAAAAACATCTCAGACAAAGAAAAAATAAAAATAAAATCAGTCTATTAATTTCATTAACAGGGTAGTCCATTACATGTTTTTTCATCACTAACTAGTCCAATCTTTTGATCGTAAAAATGATATGAAATATTACTCTATGTGTTATCAATTAAATCCTATGTTAGTGTTTCATTTCATTAAAATGATACTACAAGTACCAAAAACAACATAAATACTTGGTCTGCCATTTCGTATAGACACAAAGAAAATAGCCTAATAGAAAGCTAAAAAGAAATTGATAATGAATTGGTGACGTAGAATAAAATGAAATACATGGATTTAAATTAATTGTAATAGTCCAAATACAATTACCATATACAATAATTTAGAATTACCATATACAATTTATTTAGAATTAACCTAATTGACTTTGATCAAAAGATAATCAGTCTTTTACTTGCCTACTTAATGGATGTAAATCAATGACAAATACAAAATCAATGACAAATACAAAATCAATGATAAATACAAAATATGTTATTGTATTAAATTTAAATATGATGCAAATTTATTTACAATAAAACAAAATAAGCTACAACAATAAACACCAAACTTGGCCTTCATGGCCCTCACTCTCCATATTTCTTCAACACCATGCACTCTATGACAAAAAAAAAAAAATGTTTCTCCCAACCTATGAGAGCTGACATAACAAAATTTAAGGTTTATAGTGAATTATTTCACATGCTAGTAAAGTTTCATCAAGATCTGCCCACAAATATAGAAATCATAAAAGCGATTTTTTATATTTTTAAAGCTTTAAAAAATTATAAGATTGAATTATCTTCACAAGAAATAGCAGTTCCTTTATTATTTGAGGTTGTTTTCTCTTCACAACCTTGTTAGAACCTACAAACATTAATTGACACAGTCTATTTTCTAATTTATAAGAAATAAGCAAATCAATATTCTTGGGACATCTCTTAGGTACTTGAGCCACATGACACCTTGACTATTTCTTTGAATCTGACAAGGTCCATGATCCTCAATCCCATACCAAACAACTAATTTTCTCTAACATGCATGATATTTTGTCTTTTGGGGGAAACAAACTTAAACAAACTACCTTTTTTCCCTCTGCATTAGCTTACCTTTGTTGTGGCTTTAATATCACTACTACAAAGTGATAGAATAGTAACAGTGACAACAGGCTGTAATTTTATTAATATAAAGTTAAAGACACATATAACAAAGGGATGTTCATGGGCCAAGCAATATCATCTAAATAGGCTCAACATCTACCTAACTATCTAAATGAAACTAAGCATACCTAATCATGTAATCACACATATTACTTTGACATGGATTCAAATGGTACTATGGATCAAAGTCTTGGTGTGGAATGGCCAACAAATCCCATGTTGTCACCTTGCTTACTGATCTATACCAATTCACAAAGGCATATACATATTGGAAAGTTAGCAAACATCTTGAAAAAGAAGTGTATGTTATTGCAATTTTGTTTTGCTGTTAGAGAGTCCTTGGACTTATTTACTTTTTCCTTGTTAGTAAATTTGAACATTGTTTTTCAATAGGCATATGAATACAACTCTAGAATTTTCAGTATCAAATTTTGTTTGCTGCAAGTTTGTCACATTTAAGTATCGCTAAATGTACAACAACATTAGGGTTGGCAGGTTGTGTAAAGGCTAATGTGTGCGCAACACAGAGTGTGAATTAAGGGACACATGGCAGGCTCAAAGCTAGATGAATTTAGCCAAACTCTTAAGTTCATAATAGAAATAACTCATTTCTATGGGACTTGGCATTTTTCTGTAGAATTTAGTTTTATTTCTGATAGATAGTTTGGAATCAGGGTTGTTTTCCTTTTCTTTATCTTTGAAATATAGTTAGAAAACAATTCTAGGTTTTTTAACTTGTGTTTAGAAAAGTTTTGAACAATATTTTTTATGATATTGTAATTCATGAAACAGTATATGCCTTTCATAGTATGTATATCATATTGTAGCTTGTTTTGGCTGGATTTTTCCTATCATACATTTTTAGATAGAAATTCCTAGGTTGTTGCATGTCTCGTAGATTTAATACTACAGGGAAGGAAATGCATATTTGTTGCTGCTGCATACATTGCTTTTTTACTGAGTAGACTACATTATTATGCATGCATAAACACTGATTTGTAGTTAGATAAATATTGATCAAACCGGATTTATATTAAAGCTATCAATTACTATCATATTCTAGAGTTGCATGCTTCCCAATTATAGGCATAGACAAAGAAGTGATCCCAAAAAAGGGAAATGAAACTGGGGCAAGTGACATACCTAGAGACTCTACACAATTTCTATCTTGCTATCAATGAAGCCCTAACGAAGGAGGTATTGTCTTAAAATAAGACAAACTGAATCCAAGCTGCCTACAGATAACAAGACAATTGCTTTAGAATTAAAAAAGTAAAAAAAAAACAAATCAATAACGTGCAACTCTAAATCTCATAGAATTCAATCGCACTTATAGAGGTAAAAATATAAAGAATAAAGTAGTTTTTTTGGTAACTTAAAAGAAAGGAACCCTGATTTCAACAATGATCATTTTGCAATTAAAATCTCATGACAAAGGATAGATAAGTAGGAAGGAAATGTGGTAGTGAAAGTAAGGAGAAATAATAGGATGACTATCAAGAGTGATATTTCAAAAAGAAGGGAATCTATTATAGTGACAGGTCCCAAAAGAGGTTAACATGTTCGTGCAAACTACAAACCATGGAAATAGTAAGATATGGGTATAGCAAAAATTTGCTAAGATTGGCACTTGTGAGCATTCAGATGTTTCTTTGCTTAATATTGATTAAAATATACTAACTACAACCAGTTGAATTTTTCTTGCATGTATTCTTGCTTAATCTAACTAGATACTCCTCTTCCAAAATAAGTTAGCATTCAAAAAGGGTGTCTTTGGAAAGAATTGCTATCTAGCAGGTGAAAATGAAAGAATCATTAACATGTATTATAGGAGTATCTAATGTCCACTATGTAAGGGTAGTAGCTAGAGGAGGTAGTGATATAGTTTATATAGAAGGGTGATTGGTCCCTGTGGAACACTAATATAAGGTGATGCAAATGCAATTTTTTATGAGCAAAAGCATTTAGGCTGCAACGGTGGAGCAAAGCACTTTAAAATGTGAATCCAGAATAAATACTTTCTGTTTGAAACAAAATACTTAATTTTCCAACAAAGTTATCATCTAACTTTTTTAACTATTTTTTATAATAGTAATATTTCAAGTTTTAGCTTACATATTTTTAAGAAACACTATATTTTTTATGAGAGGCATGTTAGTTATTTGGGGAGTAAAGTACTAAAGGAACTAGAATAAGTACCAATTGATGATCTCCTTGTGCACAAAACTGACAGATATATCCAAAGTTTCATCATGGTTTTCAACCTTTTTCCTGTTGTTATCACGTGAACTTATTTTAAGTCAATGACAATCCCACTAACTTGTCTAGATGCATCAAGTGGTGCATTTCATAGAGGGCTGAATTGTGTATATAAAAACATGTATATAAATAACTACAAAATTTTCTTGTTCTATAACTCTAGAAAAATTCTCTCAGAGACTCACTAATGATAGAAGGCTATTGATGATAGACATTGTCCAGGCAAATATTTGGTGCAGGTAAATTATTGTGTTGCAATTCTTGGGAACACCTAGTGTTCTATATTGGTAAGCTAGCAGTCTGTGGTATGTTATCTTTACAAAGTGTAATATCTTTTAACATTCATTCTTTAACACATTGCATTTTTAAATTTGTATTTCTTTGTAAACGATATCCATACATTTCTTTCACATCTAATCAGATCTAAAGTAAAAAAAAAAATTATTTCTCAGGATGAAAGCACCATTTTTGTGCTTGCTATTTGTTGCTGGCTTAAGATCATGTGTTCACGAAGATGCTTCAAATATTGAATTCAGACTGGTAAGGATGAGCTTTGCTTATGTTGGTGTCTAAAGTACATTTGTCTGACAATGTTCTTGTGTTCATGTACTTGATAGTCAAATGTAGGAAAAAAGTGTCCCAGTCAAGAAAGTGAGTTTCAACTACAAAGTTCATTAATGTATAATGACTATTTGAATTTCTTGAGATGAATGTTAGTTACACTACTCAGTGCCTAACATCCATGAAAATCATAATGGAATTCCTTGGTAGTTACATGAATGCCATATGGAAGTCTCTAAATTTGTCTCAGGTTTGGATGATTGAAGCAATTGATATACAATGTTGAATATATAGTTTGAAACAAAATTAATCTACCTACTTACATATATCTAGTTCCATGCATGTGCATGTAGTACCTGCATTAATAGGAAGAACTTTTTTTTTTTAATAGCTCTATTATAGTCTTTTCAAAGGATCCATTTGGAAAGGTTTATGACAGGTGACTTATCTTATTGGTGAGAGAGCCTCCTCCAGATGCATAAATTTTAGTTGATACTCAGAGTGAGTAATGTGCACCTTACATGGTGCATTATGCCTCCTGGTTTGAGTATTGTATAATCCAAGGAAGGCCCTATGATTGTAACATACAAGCAATGTGCCATAGAAGGGACTATAGAAGAGTGATTTCTAGGATATGCTAAAGAATTATGTTTATGTTGGAAAGCTTCCAGGGAACAAAGTTATATTTACCATTTCAAAAGTTCTTGTAATGTGACAATTGTGCTTGAAAAAAAGAGAAGATACTGCTAAACAAATTAAGCAGTATGTAATGGTTTGACAGTTTATCATATGTTTGATAGAAGAATCATCTTATTTCTAGACCAGCTAAGAGTTGTATAGGTTTTTTCTTGTATATATATAGAGAAAGGTGTTTTGAATCTAGATTTTTCTGGGAAGAGAAAAAAATATTCTAATACATGTTCAATCCATGAATAATGCACATGTTCGATAAAGTATTATTATAATTTTCCCTTAACTTGGAGTTGTTCCTAAGATAAATAATATCATGTGGGATTGAAACAAACCATATCACTGTGTTTCCAAAATATACATTGACCATAAATTATATTGTCAACATTATACATTAATCATAAGACATGTAAACCAAAGATTGGAGTTCATATCTCTTTAGACTACATTGCATAAGGCATCATGCGACCAATGACTTCTAATATAACCACCATCTGCTTTCTTGGGACAAAGATTTGATTCTAGTTAAGAAAATTAAATTGCAACAGAAGTAACCCTTTCAAATCTGCAACAAGTCCACATGAGAGAATCTCAAATAAGTAGTCTTGCTTTGAGTAACAATGGCTGAAGGTACCAATTTGCAATTTGACTTAATATTAATAGCAATTTGGGTTCAACAATTTAGAATCATGTTTAAGTAAACTCTCATACAGTAATAGATTTTTTTACGAAACATATCTTCCTTTAATCTGCAATAGACTAAGATCTTCCTTATATCTGCAACAGACTGAATCACTTGATTGGTTTTTTAACCTGACAGATCTACCTTAAATCTGAAATAGACTGATTCACTCTTAGAATAATTTTTTAAGAAAAAAATCTGTTTCAAGCTTGGTTGCATTATTGGTTGACTTCCTGAATTGACTACAATTTGGATCCAAGTACAGTATAATACCCTGCCTATCTTGAAAAACATGTCCATCCTTATTAGTACACCTAGATTGTCAGGTGAGGTCCTAGTAAAAGTAAAAAGAAAGAAAACAAGTTGAACATGTTGAAGGCCTTAGAACAACAAGTGTCACGTAAGCATGTAATAGAGTGAAATATCATTTACACATAAGAAAATGCTCCCATTTTGAGAGAAAATCATATGAAATATTTTTCTAACAATAGTGTTGCCATCTTCACATGAATTTCCCAAAGAATTTGAATAATATAGTTCAATGAATGCTTAACACCATTGAAGATTGAGTTATGTTATAGTTTTCCAAACTAATGTTTCACTAAATGAAATGAGTTTCCCTTCACCAAATAAAATTTGAGATACACAATTGATGATGAGTGGATAGGCATGTCCTAATTAACTCAATTAAAATTGGTGTGTTGGGAAGAATTGCATCCATATTGGTTGTTACACCACAATAAAAGCTTCTATGAATTATTTGCCATCAAGATTTTGACCATCTTCACAGTATTTTTATAAAGCCTTTGAATAACATAGTTTGATGAGTGCATATTACCTTTGAAGACAAATTAATTCGTTATAACCAGATATTCCAATAGATGAAAGAATGTGCCCTCAACTCTTTTTTTTTTTTTTAAATTTAAGTTGCATTATTGATGATGAGTTGGAAGTCATCTGTTGAACAACTCAACTAATATTGTGATGTCCTAGTGGACTCCAGCCATATTGATTGTGAGGACACTTAATAACATTATATGAAATATTTTATATGAATGATATGGTCATCTTCACCATATTTTCTCTAAGACTTAGAATGATATAGTTCAATGAATGCTTTACCTTTAAATACACATGAATTCTATTGCAACCAAACATTGCAACAGATGAAAATATAACTATCCACCACATAAAATTTGACATGTATGATTGATGATGAATGGAGATTCACTTACTAAGTAATAAAATAAATATGGTAAATCAATGAGAATCACATCCACATATGTGAGTTTTATGGACAAACTGCAGAGGATCTTTTACGTGGTCTTATCCAGAAAATAACGTCCATACTAGTTACTCGTGAAGACATCCAATCAAATGACTGGAATTTCTATAAATTACAAATTGCTATGCATGCTTATGATGCCTTTGAAGTCAGATAAAACATTAAGCTAATTCCTTGTGGTTATTTGTGCCTAGAGACATGGTAAGTTCACCAAGCACAAATCTTTTCTTATCTAATAAGAGGTGAGTTGGAAGATATAGTTTTCTTATGACTGTAATGAGAAGCAAGGGCAATCCTTCATTGTAAGGAAGACAAAACAATGAATCACATTGAAGTATAATCTATGGCATTTATGACTATGTTGTAACAGTCACGGAGAGAGATTAAAATGGATAGCCAATGCATGACAGTAGGGTAGAGGTGATATAGAGTGACCCTTAATTATTAGGTTTCCATCAAATATTCAAGCTAAGGACACAGATTAGAATGAAGAGGACATCAGCAGTCCAAAAGGCCAGAGATTAGAATAGATAAATAAATGGTGCATGACAAGTAAAGGACAACCAATCACAATTAAGGACAATGAATTAAAGGCAGGCAAGAAGCAAGTATATCAAATTGTCCAATGTAATTAACAAAGGGTCAGACAAATTCCAAGTTGACAATCACCAATCCATAAAGACAATGGCAGGTCTATAATAAGGTCAAGAGGTAGTCACCATGTCACAAAGGGGTTAAGGGCAGATGCACATTGTGAGGGAATGAAAGCAGCCAAGATCTGTGGAGATGTAAAAGGACAACAAATAACCTTCATGGACAGTCATCAAGAAAGAAATCATAGCCATTCATGGAAAGAGCAAGCAAGAATGTCAAGGACAGTCACTTTAAGGAGATATATGAAAGGAAGACAATCCCCAATCATGGGTGCTCCTCTTTAAAAACTTTCTAATGGGCAGTCATAATTGTCTTAAGGAAGTCTCCAAAAGATAAGGTGGACTCATGAGTTTTAACAAAGAAGGCTTCAAATATGACAGTCAAATCAAAAGAGGGCAGTCAAATGTAGATATGTCTATGTACTTGAAGAGCTTGTCAATGCGATTTGCAACTATCAATAGCCTTTATGACTATACTGTCACTTCATGACAGTGATTTTTCATATTAGGACAGAGTTTGTAAGAACAATAATGATGACATAAGGGTGGATCAATCAAAGAGAGAAGTGATCACAAGTCTTAAAGGCTTGAAGGGCAGACTCGGAATATAAATCAGAGTCATCAAGGGTGTGTGCAAGAAGTTGAGTCCACTTTTTGGCCAAAAAGTGGAAGTGTTTTCCCTGATTTTCAGTATTTGACACATTTGACCTTAAAATTTGAAGCACTTAGAGATGAAATCTTTAAAAAAGTCACTAATCATAAAATGTAGTGCTCGGAGTCTAGTTTCCAAATATGTAATTTATTTCAATACCCAGATTGTACAAATTGAGTTTCAAAAACCACTGTTTAAAAGCCATTTTTTTGTACCACACTATGCACGTGTACGACATCCATATTTTGACTTAAATTATCGTATTTTTCTAAATCCTTTTGGGAAAAGTTTTATGACTCATTGAACCTTGCTCTTGATATTTTTTTGTAATTTTTTATTGAATTTTTTTTTTTTGTTAATTTTTTATTAGGCAGATTTGTTGTTTTGAAAAATCGTCATGTACGACATGCATAAGATGACCTAAACTTATCATTTTTTGATTTTTTTTTTCAAATTGAAAAGAATTGTCTAAAGTTTTCTCTCGTGTAATCCATTTGTCAAAATGTTATGTTGATCAAAAGTTATTCAAATAGTAAAAAACTCTGATATTTAAAGTTTATGGACCAATTTTATTAGAAATTAATTGAAAAATGCAAAAAATAATTCAATTGCAAAACAAATTATATATTTAGAATCTGCATTGTTTGATCTAAAATGGGTTTTCATTTTGTCAGAAAATTTTCAAAAAAAGGTCGTCAGCCATATATCCAAAGTCGATATTTTGCTTTGACATTGTTAGGGCTTTCAATTTGCAGTTCAAACTAGGTTGAAGGCTTAGGTTCGGAATTCCAAAGCTATTCCCGAACCTAAAACCTTGGCAAAAACCCGCCCACGATGCAAAACCAAATTCAAATTTCAAAAAACGGGATCCCGATTATAACACGGGACCCCGTTTAGTAATAAATGGGATCCCGTATTATAATCGGGATCCCGTTTTGTTTTCAACCGTTGAAAAAGTAACGGGATCCCGTTTATAACACGGGATCCCGTTACCTTCACAATGGCTCGCAGAGTGAATTTTAATAAACAGGATCCCGATTATGGAGCGGGATCCCGTTTTTAGTAAACGGGATCCCGTTTAGTAATCGGGATCTTGTTTTATTATAAACGGGATCGCGTTTTGTAGACGGGATCCCGTTTTATATTATTTAAAAACACTATTGACAATTACTGTCAACTCTGCAACTTTGCAACTTGACATGTACGGCTGAGAGCACTGAAAATCAATTATTTTTCATATGTTATTATATTTACAGGTGGTCAATTTGATTTTTTGTTGATTTTATCAAAGGGAGCATCGTCTACACTGAAGTGAAATTTGCAATATGGATTGAATTTTTCAAAGGAAGCATAAAGAGAACAATTTTTAAAGTGGAATTGTGGTTGTTTTCTATTTGTTTTGAGGAACACAAGAAGAAGAATTTTGGCATAATAGGAATTCAACTTCTAATTTGGATTCAATATTTTGAAGTATTTCACTATTAACATTCATCTGTGCTTGAGAATTTTATAATTATGGGAGATAAATTTCATAATAAGAGAAGAAAGACATTGACTCCTCAAGAAGTTGAAGCAAATAAAGAAAAAGAGAGACAAAGACAAAGAGAAAGAAGAATGAGAATAAAATCAATGAACGATGGTGGAGCAACCAATTCAACAACTATTGAAGATGAAAACATTGAAGATACCATAGTTGTACATGAAGCTAATTTGCAAGGAGTCAATTTGGAGAAGAATATGATTATACAAACAAGTCCTACTATGTCTTCAAATCCCTCTTTGAATGCTATGGAGAATGTTTCAATATACACAAATCCAGGTACGTCTTCAAATCCACATGTTAGTGACATGGTAAATTTGTTTGTAGAAGATTTACAAGAAGCTGGATATAATGATGTTGACATTGACTATATTCAAAGAAATGAAACTTTTATAGAATTTGTTGAAAACAAAAAAGAAAAATCTTTTGTTGCAAATGAAAATCAAAATGATCATTTTCTTGAAAATGAAAACAAAACCTATATTTTTGATGAAAATGAAAATGAAAATGAAAACCGTTTTGTTGATGAAAATGAAAATGAGAACCGCTTTGTTAATGAAAATGAAGATGAAAATGAAAATGAAAACCGTTTTGTTGATGAAAATGAAAATGAAAATGAAAACTGTTTTGTTGATGAAAATGAAGATGAAAATTTAGAATGTGATGTTGAATTTAATGAAAATACTTTTTTAAAATTGGAAGTGGTGTTTTAGATAATCTTCCTGATCAAATTTCTTGGAGGCAAATAAGAACGCATGCGAATAGAATATACACCGAATTATTTTATCGTAGAAATATTGCATTTCAATGTCAACTAATGATGCAAGTGATGAGAATGCAAAAAATGAGGAAAGTAATGAAAAGGTTAGGCTTTTATGTTAAACCAAAAAGAAAAGATCAATCATTAAAACATGCTATGTCTACTGTTGCTAGTGCCATTCAATCTATTGGAAAAAATAGTCGATCTAGAGATAAAAACGCAGCAAGAAGAGCTATAACTACTGCTATAGTCAATAAAACAACTTTGAATAAAAGAATGGTAAGCAATATTGGTGAAGTTTTAAAAATGCATCCTAAAACATTACTAAGAGCAACAAAAAGAAGAGAAAGTATAGAAAATGATCCTATCAATCAATGTTGGAGTTTCAGTGGACGACTACCGAGGTCTGATATAAAATTGAGTGTTGAAATTAAATCTTTGATCTAAAATTTTTGGCATGATAATACTAGGGTTTCATCTAATGCTAGAGATGTTTTAAAATTAAGGGTGGGGTCCAAAGTCTGCGATCCTCACCCAAAACACCTATTAGATACAACACAAACTGAATTTTATAGAAAATTTTGTAGCGATTCAGTGTTACCTGGTAATATTAAAATAAGTCAAAGGTCTTTTGAAAAATGTAAACCCTGGTATGTAAAAATTAATAAGCAACGAACATCTTGTTGTTGTAAAATACATGTTCAATTTCATTATTTTTATGATGTTTTTCGATATATACGTTGTACCTTGCATTCTAACATGATTATACAAGAATGTGGTATTGATATGCCACCTGAATCAATAAGAGAGTTTATTTTAGGTTTGTTTTGTGAAAAATCTAATGATAGATTATTTTATTTAAGTTCTTGTATTTCTGGACAATGCATTAATTGCGGAAATATTTCATTTTTAAGAAATTGTTTGCATGAAAGTGTTGATCATGATTTTGGACAACAATTAGTAGATGTCAAGATTTAGGAATGTTCAATATTCTTTAAAAGATG